>VDFB02111811.1:0-54989 GCA_007258455.2 Sequoia sempervirens
CTAGTCTCCCTACCATCCCCTGATACCATGTTCACTTTAAAAAGATGAAATTATGATGTTGGAGCCTTGCACTCAACAAGACTTGATCTCTAGTGGACTCATTAAGAACCATTCAACTTCACCAATAGATCAGGGGCCCATTGACAAGAGCATAAAATTTTAGTTTTTAATTGGTTCAAAAATAACTTATTAATAACTAATTAACAAAATGAGTTGAAGAACTCATTGCCTACAACAAGTGTAATAACATTTTATTTATATTATCATAATATATATTACTTATAACATCATAAAATATAATAATATATTAAATATTAAAAAAAATGCTTTCCAAAATGGATATCTATTTGAAGAGTTTTTTATATTATTAATTGCTCTTTGAAATGGATGTCCATTTCAGAAAGCATGTTTTTTTAATACTTAATATATTATTATTATATATATATATATATATATATAATAAGTAAATTATATTATTATAATGTATAACATATTATATTATATTATATAATTTTATTATATTATAAATGATATATGATTATGATATCATAATATATTATATCAATTTTATTATCCATTTTTCTCTAGTGTTTATAATAGAAACATATACCTTTTATCCAACCCAAGTTAAAATTCAAAAATGCATTTTACAATTTTTTCTAGCTAAAATTGTTTTTTTTTTTTTCTCTTTCTATTGTCACTATTTGGCCCATCATGATCCTACACTCACTCAACACTTAAATAAAAAATAGAACATGATGAGTTCTATAAAGATGTTCAAATTGATGAAAATGTTCTTAGTGAACTTACATCTAATTTAGATAAAAATATTTTTGACCAATTAAATTATGTTCATATAGAGTTTGATTATAATGCAAATGAATATGTGTTTGTGGGTCTAGTGATGGAGATGGATGAAAGAAAAATTATTGATCACACTACATTAATGGCCTCTAAACCACTAGATTTCTAAAGAAACATGGAACTAATCCATGCACAGTAAATAATCCTAATGTCAATCTTGGATCATTAATTGATTAGCCAAGAATTGGAGTATCTCCAATGAATGAGTATGTCACTCTCGAATTACATGATATTGATTTTCCAACATAATTTCTAGATATTTTCCACCATAAATATCTTAAATACATCTATCTAAAAGATGTTGAGAGATATCAGTCTAGAGGCGTCTATCCATTCTCAATAACAATTTCAATATAGATTCCGCAAGACTCTACCTTTCAACGCCTTTTATATAGTATATTTAAGATATTTATACTAGTAAGTAAACTATTTATAATATTTTATTAATATGTATGATTAATAACACTTATAAAATATTTTTAAAAACTATTTTCACAAATTCATTTTTTTTTAACTATTTGTATGTTTCTTAAAATATCAAATAAAAATCATTTAAATGACCGTAATGTCAATAAAAAAAATTATATGACACGGGAGGGCTGACCGTCAAATTTCAGAATTATTTGAGGCTCTTTAGGGTGTTCCTTCTAGCCGCAAGTAGCGCAAATTTCCAAATTTAAATGGTGCCGTGCAGACTCCATCCAGAGAGCTTCGAGTGCATTCCATAGAGCTCGGAGTGCAAGTACACCATCCTGTAAAACATTTCTGACACAAAATTTGCGGGCCTTTACTGAACGCTGTTTCTTTGATGTTTCCTTTGACCAGAACTCACGCAGAAAGGTACACTGCTGGTACTTACAGCTGTCCATTTGAATTCCATGACTTACCCGATACTTTTTTCACCGAGTCAAGGCAATAAAACTCCCGACTACGGTAGCCTAGTCTTGCCCATAAATATGTAGGTACATTTGAGGCTTTGTGATCGCAGAAGAAGATGAGGTGCAACGCTTACTTTCCCAATTTTTGCAGAGAAATGTTGCCCCTTTTGCTTTTTCTAATGATTTTCCCTTTAGTCAAATGTGATTACAGATGGTCTACCTGCAATAATGCCTCAGCTTACACAGAAGGGAGCACATACTCCACAAACTTAGATCGAGTTATCAGTGATCTGTCTCGTAATGCACCTCAAAATTCAGGGTTTAACACGTCTTCCTATGGCCAATCTCCTAATGAAGCCTATGGACTGCTCCAGTGTATCGGGAATGTATCAGCAGTGAAATGCTCAAATTGTTCAAGTCAAGCAAATAACATTACTTAAGAACTTTGCGCAACGGACATAGGTGCGCAGGTGTGGATGGATGACTGCTTCATGCGCTATGATAACTCCAATTTCATTTCAACCCTAGATACCACCTTCTATCTCCTGGCGAACACGAAGAATGTCACCAGCAATATGCAGGGTTTCATATCCACGACCTCCAGTCTTCTGTCCAATTTGTCTGATACAGCTTACATCCCTGCAAATAAGTTACTTGCTGTTGGATCAGCCACCTACTTTACTACCGATAAGGTGTACGGACTAGTTCAGTGCTGGAGAGATTTATCCATCAAAGACTGTAGATCCTGTTTGTTTGAAGCAAGGCTACAGTTGAAGCAGTGCTGTTCTTCAAGACAAGGAGCTCAGGCTATGTCAGGAAGCTGCACAGTGAGATATGAGATATACCCTTTTGTTGACTCCGGGGAGCTGCTATCCTCGCCCTCACCATCCCCTGAGGCTTCATCGTCACCTCCGACGGCACCCAAACCCAGTTCGCCGCCGATAGCCCTCAGTCCTTCTGAGCCAACTTCCCAGGCAAAATCAAGTAGTATCTCTGGCCACCCAATTTTATGTTTCCTCTATTATCTCTCTTGAATATGTTTGTTAGTTAGATAGGTTTACCTTGGGTAAATATACTTTGAAGGATTCGATGTCTTCAATTTCATTAAATAACAACAAATATCTTCTCTACAGAGAAATCCTCAAAAACATTACCAATAATACTGGGGCTTGTGATGGGCGTGGTTCTGGTGGTAATCATTTGTTTAATTGTAATGAGAAAAAGAATGGAATCTGCCATTTTCGGGAGGCCAATAACCATAGCTACCCATAACGAAGGTGTTCCTTCCGATTTCAAACTCTGGCTTTTACTTTTGTCCTCGTTTGGTTTTAATGTAATTTTTGGTCCTGTACACTTACCCGCTTTTCTGAATCTACAGAGAGGCATGCGTTTTCTTCTCAGTCCGGGTTCCTTCATCAGGAACAACATTTTCTCTTCAGCTTAGAAGAACTTGCAGAAGCGACCGAAAATTTTCATGACAATAATAAACTTGGAGAGGGAGGTTTCGGTGCGGTATACAAGGTGGGACTATCCTGAAGAAATACTGTTCAGGTAGACCAGGAAGTCTGTTTAAATAGACGAGTAGGGCTTTAATTCTGTTTTAATCTTTCAGGGAAAAACTATGGACGGAAAGCAAATAGCAGTGAAAAAATTGTCTGCAAAGTCTAAACAAGGTAAGGAAGAATTTATGAACGAAGTGAAGCTAGTATCCAATGTTCAGCACCGAAATCTTGTGAAGCTGTTGGGATGTTGCGCTGAGGGAGATGAAAGGTTGCTTGTTTATGAGTATCTGCCCAACAAGAGCCTTGACACCTTCCTTTTTGGTAATTTTCATCTGGACCTTTATTTTCTCTTTAGTACTGCAGCTCTTCGTTGAAAGATGACAAAGTTTTAGCTTTGAGGTTGCAGATCCAGAAAGGCGTAGACAGTTAGATTGGGAAAAACGTTATAACATTATGATTGGAATTGCCCGTGGCCTTCTTTATCTGCACGAGGATTCTCAGATGAGAATTATTCACAGAGATATTAAAGCAAACAATATTTTGCTTGATGAAAAACTTAATCCAAAGATAGCCGACTTTGGTCTGGCTAAACTTTTTGCTGAGGATGAGACGCATGTACAAACAAGAGTTGCAGGCACATAGTAGGGATAGTGAGATGTTCTCTCTAGTATTTCAGATTTAAACTGATGATGGTTAAGCTTTTGTAGATACAGCCAATGGGTTTTCTAAATGAGCGAATGTTGATGTGGTGCACACTGCAGCGGTTACATGGCTCCAGAGTATGCAATGCGAGGGCAGCTTTCTGTTAAAGCCGACGTTTATAGCTTTGGAGTGTTACTGCTTGAGATTGTGAGCGGAAGGAAAAACACAGGGAACCATTTAGCCCACGGAATGCAAAACCTATTAGAATGGGTAAAGATCTCAGTTTCCCATCTTTGTCATTTTCTCTTTGGTGATGTTTTTGCCCCGAATTTACTGTATTGCTTATGTGTGATTTAGGCCTGGAGACTTTACAAAGGGGGAAATATCATGAGCATAGTGGATTCAACAATATCAGAAAGATGCCCTGAGGAGCAGGCATTGAGATGCATTCATGTTGGGTTTGTATGTGTTCAAGCTGATGCAGCACTTCGTCCACCCATCTCCAATGTTCTTATGATGATCTCTAGCAGTTCAGTGACACTACCAAACCCAACAAATCCTGCCTTCGTAAGTAATAGTGAGAGCCATGCTTCAAAATCAAGTTCAAAGTCAGGCTCAGGGGTTGACGAGGTTGAAAAGGGAACGGTATCGCAGACATCTGAGATGACCACGTCATCTGCTTCAGGCGTTCCCTCAGTAAATGAAACCTCACTTGCTGAAATGGATGCAAGGTGAGCCTATAAAAACCCGGATCGGGGATTCTATAAAGATGTTCCGACTCTTCTGTGTTGCCAATATTCAGCTATTTGTATCGACTCTTTTGAATAGTCAATCGACAGCTATGACTACCTGTATTTACCTATGGACAAATAACGTAACGGTGTAAGGTGTAAACTTCATTCCCGAGAGCTTGGGTTTCATGTACACTCTCCGTACAAGAGTTATTTGAGCCAAAACTCTAATATTGTGCTTTTTTTTGTAGGTACCTATATTCGTAAAGTTTTGTAGGGGCTGCTCATTTACAGTTTATGTTTATGTTTATGTTGGAGGGTTTAAAGCACATCGTAGGTAGTCTGAAAGTGGATTGCTCCGTAACCGTGCGGTCATCATAAATTGTGACGGGACCACCTCGGCTGGGCTTAAATGTCACACACTAAGCTTTGACTGTTTAGGGTACGGTCTTATGGAGGGGGGCTTCCTAAAAAATTTCAGTGGGTGCTGCTGAGAGTTTTTAGGAATATTTTTAAGCTCGTGGTCCCATGAATTTAATTTTGCAATTCAGTTTAAAAGCTTGAGCTCCAAAATTTAAGGAACAAACTAGAGTATTTTGATAAAAAATAATAAATAAATAAAAATTATCTCATTTTTTGGTTTTTTTAGGAATTTAAAATTTTAAGTGATGGACAACTGGTAGAAAAACTTACTAAAAAATTCCTAAGCTGTAGGAGAAATTTCTAGCCCCACCCCAATTTCACTAGCTGGAAGATGCATTCTTATACTGTAGGGGCTCCTATTTTTATGGAAAAGATTCCAATTAATCCCATAGCACAATTTTTTTTTTCCATGGGACCTCTTACTCCATGAAAATAGAAGCCCAAGCCCCCCCATGGGACCCCTCAGTTAGTGTGTGGATGTGGGCCTGCTTAAACTGATCTGTTCCTCTGCCAAAATTCGTTTGGCTAAACAATTGTCGTGACAGTCAGCGGTTAGCATTGTTTTCAGCACCTGCTTTGGAACCTTTATGGTTGTACATTGTGGCAGACATCTTATCTATGCACTGTGCAATTTAAATTTTAAATCACGGTACTGTGTTAAGGGTTTTTGTTTACTCTTCCTTAAATTTCATTATTAATAAACTAGCATACCTATATTTTAAAAATATATGTAAAGTACGCCGAGAGATATCATTCTCAAGGCACCTATTTTTAATCAATTGAACCTTAACCCAAATTGAAACTTAACCCTAATAATAAAGCTATTTGAACCCTAATCGTAATCCTATTTGAAGTTAGTTCAGATTACTAGCTCATAGAAAAGGACAAATTCCCTAGAAGAGTGTCTTTCAAGTTTGAAAAAGTGTAGATGGAAAACCCAAACTTTGAAATGGTTGTCACTGACTCCTGACTCACCCAAACTGTTGATCATCACACTAAGATGTGCATGTTCAATAGAAAGTTAAAAATTCATAAAACTCAGACTAAAAGAGTGGAATATCCACGTCTTTAGAAACCTTTTCAAAGAAAGGATATCCTTGAAAGTAGAATCGCTAAGATCCAAAAAGACCTCTCAAATGTTTTTTCTTACATCCTAATAGAAGAAGAGAGGAATCTCATAGTTAAATTGGATGGTGTCTACAATTTTGAATAAATTTATTGAAGACAAAAATCAAGGATTAAATGACTTAAATAAGGTGTAAAAGCAAGTTTTTTCATTTAACATGCAAAATGAGAAGGCAAAGAATCATAATATGAAGATTGAAAATGCTTATGGATAACTTCTGATGATCCTAACACCATCAAGGCTTCCTTGGTTTCCTCTTGGGAAAACATGTTCGTGGAGGAAAATGAAGACAAAAAAGAGAAGAAAAGCAAGATTTCTTCTTGTATCATATCCCGACCTTGGATGATGATTCTAAATTCTAATAAAGTAGATAAATATTTCATTAAGGAAGAATGTAGCTAACAATGTCGTCATGGAAGAAGTTAAGACATCTATTTTTAGAATTGAACGTGCCAAAGTCCTAGGCCCAAATGGTTTTTGTACCTTCTATTTCCAAAAGTTTTGGAATGTAATGGATGAGGAGCTATGTGAAGTGATTCAGGGATCGAAGGAATCATGTTTTGTCTTAAAGGCACTCATTGCTACTTTCGTAGCACTCATTCCCAAAAAGACCGATTCTAGAAAACTTGAGGATTTCAGACCTATTTGCTTATGCAATACTATGTACAATATCATCTTAGTTCATCATCTTTATTAATTGTCTATATCACCTCCTTTATCTCTCACTTCTGTCCCCTCTATTTCTTTCTTCCTATCTCTCCCTCTTCCTCTCTATTTATATCTCATTATCTCTATCTCTCTCTTGTTTACTCCATCTCTCCTACTCTCTCTTTATATATATCCCTCTCTCTATCTCTCTATATATATCACTTCCTATATCTTTACATTTATCTCTCTATCTCCCCCTCATTCATTGTCTCCCTCTTTCTATCTCTATCTCTTCCTCTCCCTCTTCTTCTCTCCTTCCATCTCTCCCTTTATATTTATCCCTCATTGTCTTTGTCTCTCTCTCACCCTCTCTGTCTTTCCCAAATTATATTTATCTCTATATCTCTCCTTTATATCCCTATTTTTCCTCTCTCCCTCTCCCTATAACTTCCTCTTTCTATCTCTCCACTTCTCTCTTCTATCTCTATTTCTCTCCCTCCATCTACCTCCCTCTCTATCTATTTATACATATCTATCCCCCTCTCTATCTCTCTCCATATCTCTCTCTCTCTCTTACTAATACACACACACACTCCTTGTTTTTCTCTCCCTATCTATAAGTCTATCTCTATCTCTATCTTTCCATATTTAAATTCTTACATATCTCCCTCTATTGAGCTATCTCATTATCTATTTATTTCCCTCTACCCCTATATCTTTCCCTCTCTCATTCTCTGATAACATTAAATTTTATCAAATACTCTCATTTTATATTGATAGGAAGTGATATATAGAGAGGGGTTGAGAGAGGGGATGATATAGGGGTAGAGAGAAATAGATAGATAATGAGATAGCTCGAGATAATTATATAGAGAGGGGGAGAGATGGAGAGAATGAGAGAGGAAGAGATAGAAATATAAAGATAGAGATAGGAAGTGATATATCTTCCCCTCTCTCTACCCCTCTCTATATATCACTTCCTATCTCATTATACTGGAATGAGAGTATCTGATAAAACTAATCAAGATAGAAGATAAAACTAATCAAGATAAAAGATAATGGAAAAATGGTTAACTGGAATGAGAGTATCTGATAAAACGAATCAATATAAATAATGTATAACATCACAAATAAAATTTATTAGAAAGGCTTAAAAAGGACTCTCCCTTTGTTTACAAGACCACTGCTTTGTCGATTCTAGAAGTATTTATCCATTGTTAGTTTTTTATTTGACAGAACAAGAGTCTAAGGCAAGTATACTGGCATTGCCACCATTTAAGGTTTCATGGATGTACTGATTATTGGAGCAATGCAATGGACCATCAAAAGAATTGTTAAAAAAAATTGAGCCACTTAATACAAGGATATTATATAATCTAACATTACATAAAGGGGGAAAGATTTTCTTTACTCAAGGTAAATGTCATGTAAACATCGAATTTTGTTGCAAAGAACTTCATGGGAAATGAAGTTGTTCCTTCTCTCTATGGACTGATAGAGAATTCCAATGATTAGATCTTACGTATAGTTAAGAAATAAGTCCCTAATTTTGGGTTTCACCAATGTCTATTTTGGCCTGGTGTTATATGATCTCTAGTTATTTATGTATGGTAAGTGTAGGGGCTGTATAGAAGATCATTTATGCTAAGATAACCACACGTCAATGGAGGAATAAAACATAGTTTTTTTACTTGTAGGTCTGATAGTGTATGTCCCTTCCCTAGTTGGGTCAGCAACTATCCAAGAAAAAGAATAGTAGAAGATGACCAAAGGTCCACAACCGCCTAGGTGCTAACAAAACCTCATGACTTTTTTCCCCTAAAATTTCAAGGTAAAATAAAAATAACTAAATTTTTACGCTCCTGTATACCTCTAATTTGAAGATGATGGGTGTCAACTCTAAAAAGACTCCAAATTGATGTGAGCACTCTATAAATGTCAATTTAAAATCTACTTGGAGAATTAAGTGAATCCATATGCCTGAATTATAATATACAAGAATTTTAGTTGATTTAAAACTCATAAAAGTATAAGGCTCACCAAATTCAATTAGTAAAATAATAATTAAAGAAACTTAAAATTCTTAACATTAACAAAATTTAGCTAGGATTTACTTTGCCCTAAAATTTAAGTTTATTGTACAAATTGAACTTAACATGCCTTCACTGCAATCGATTTTTCAGCATACATTAATCTTCTTGTGGAAGATGAAAATGTCACACTTGAGCGCTTGAATCAAAACCTGCTTGAACAGTCAGATTGAAATTCGAAAAGGCTTTATAATTTGACTATTTTCGTTGAATAGCTTTAAGCCTCGATTCTATTTTACATTTTAAAATTATATTATTTTAAGAATAATATAACTCTATTCAATAAAAATATAAATTTATAAAAATACAAGCCCCTTACGGGGAACCTTGGTGTAAAAGCTACAATCTTTGTAGTAAGTAAAATAGCAACTCATTCCAAATACCTGTCAGGGAGCCCTAATATACTCCAAGGGCTACAATCTGCATATGCATATGAATGAAAGCTACAATGTTTGTACAGTCTGCATATGCATCTGAATGAGTTCTCTGCTCTTCCGTCGAATCTGTATATACAAAGGGATGTGCATCCTTGCGATAATCTGGCAGCCTCATAATGTTCAAATATGAAATTGGCACTGTCATTTGTGGCAAAATGCCCTCAACCATAGTCGTCTGCTGAGGCAATTCTTAGTTCAAATCATACAAATCATTCTACTAGATAGGCTTTGTTTGCTTGAAGCACATTTGCCCGTTTCCATCACTTGATCTCCTTTGCCATCGAAATCAAACCCACTTAGCCCCTATCACCAAAACATAACCAATATCATGTATTGAAAAGAACTTGTTGTTACCTGGTATGAGTGGGTGATATGCTTGTGAAAAAATCTTGTGTCTTGAGAGAATTTATGTTGAAATCTATCAAGTTTTCCCATGTAGCCAAGCTGTTTGCATGGGCAAGCATTGAATCCATGTCTTGATATAGTTTTCCACCTAACTATATATAGTCCCATCTATTAATTAACAAAAAGAAACATGAGACTAGATTTAAGCTTGTATATGTTTATGAGACTGTTGGGCTTTAAGGTTGTATGTACAGCTAGCAGAAGGAAACCCAAATGAAAAAAATATCTACTTACAATCTCAAAGTGCCTGTGTGTACCCACCAGTGTCTGAATTGAATACAAGGATGTCGGTGTCTCTCCAATAATTTGCATTGTTTTCAATGGAGTCGATTCGAATAATTCTCTTTAACTCATTTCCAACATATGTGTCACTAGCATTGTAATTCTATACAGAAGGAAATAATTAAATTTAGTGCCCAAGATGCAAGAACAAATCTTAAGTTAATTTAAGATTCTGAACGGTGAAGTCAAGTATAAATTAAATGGACAAACCCAAATTCAAGATTGAAATAGATTTACTTTATCAATTTAAAAACATTGAAATCCAAAAACAAATTCTTATCAAAATGGTTTAGAATAACTTGAATTTTAAATAACAGTTCATACCACTCATTGAATTTGACATTTTGAAAAAACTGGTCAGTTATATCATAAACAAAAACATATCAGAAATTTTGCTCACTAGGGCCTTAAAAGTTGCAAGAGGGTATCCAAGTGAAGCAAATTTTTGAGAATCTAGGATCACAACTTGTAGCATGCACACCATAGACTCCCATTCATTGCAAGTTAGATAGTCTCCTACAAACATGAGCCTCTTCCCCCTCAGAACCCATGGCATCTCGTTTGCATTGAATCTATCATTGTCATGCACCAAACAAACATCTTAGAATATAAAACATGTAAGAGTTGAATTTGTCACTGTCATGCACCAAACAAACATCTTAGAATATAAAACATATAACAAGAAAAAGCAGTGCACAGTTTTATCTCACTTACCTGGGTATGGCACAATCTTGAGGTTGCCATCTCCATTTGAGATAGTCTGAATCAACTGGTCTAGGAAATGTGCAGATTCGTTTCAAGCTGTTTAAATTCCATAAACCAAGCCCAGACTAATTTTAGAGATTGAATAACCTTCAGAAAAATATCTTCTTCCCTTTCAACTGCAGTCTTGCATGTTATACAGTACCGATTCTCCCAAACTTTTAGGAAAGGTTACTAATAAAAGATTGTGAGATTGTTGTACTACCTATTGGCCAGAAAACTCTAAATGAGATGTATATTAGATGGATATCTGTTTTTCCCTTTTTTATTATAAATAAATCTACAGTAACAATAAGATTTTGTAGAGTTATTATGGCATTTAAAATACGGAGCCAACTGGTGCCTGCAACTGCACAAAAAAGTTTTCTTGAATTTACTCCAACACAGAAAAATTTCGTTGAAGTTTATCAGAATATCCATCTAAAATTATTTTAAGAACATTGGTTCCAAAAGCTGCATATGTGTTTTGTTCCTCTACCAAAATCCATTTGGCTAAACAATTGTGGTGACAGTCAGCGGTTAGCATTGTTTTTAGCGCCTTGCTTTGGAACCTGTATGGTTGTACGTTGTGGCAGACATCTTATCTATGCACTGTGCAATTTAAATTTTAAATCACCGTACTGTGTTAAGGGTTTTTTGTTTATTCTTCCTTAAATTTCATTATTAATAAATTATGTTTTTATATTTTTGTTATTTTATATTTATTTAAAGAATTGCTTTTCTTTATTTTATTTCATTTACTTGTTTTAGTTTTACTTCTTAAGTAAATTTTAAAACTAAGAAATATATTTTTAGAAAAAAAATATGTAAAAGAGGCTTGATATTTTTCATTGTCTTTTACATAATTTATTTAAAACTGTGTATGAATTTTTATTTTTTTTTATAGACAATAAAATAAAATCACTATATTATAATTTTTGTACCATTCAAAATAATAATATAGGAATTTTTAATTGAATTTAACCTTTTACTTTATAAGTCTAATTATATATTTTTATATTACTATTATAATTAATGTTTAATATACTACTTTTATAAATAAAAGTATATTGTATTATATATAATACATAAGTTTTAACCTTCATGTGATATACTAAGTATCATAAGATTATATCTTATTCAATCACTAATATTGAATCTTATATTCTTATCAAAATTAATAATTGAATATTATAAAATCTTATCAAAATTGAGAGAAAATATTAATTTAAGATTATCAAAACATAATTATTAAAAAACATGGAAAATATGATTGCATGTATCTTTAAAATATTTAAAATGTATTTATTATATATTATATTTATATAATGCCAATTTATTTTTTAATATTTTATATGATGTAAATTTAATTTTTAAAATATTATTTTTTTTATATTTATTATATATTATATTTTATATTAGAAATTACCAAATAAAAATATAGTGGAACACATAATTACTATATAATACATATTTTATATAATTGATGGAAAATATGATAACATTTATATTAAAAAAATAACATTTATATTTTAAAAAATTAGCATTTATATTTAAAAAAATTAAACGTATTTATTAGCAATGGGTACGCTGAAGAGGTGTGGAAGGTCAATGAGGAAAAATTTAGGTTTTCTTTTATACATTTATGCAATACATTAGGTCAATTGGTAGATCATTTAGAAAATGATGTTATTTGTGTAACAAATGTCTCAATGGATAAGTCATAGGTTGAAATCAAAAGGGATGTAGACACCATTAATATAAACTCATGTTATGTTTGTGTGTGTGAGAGAGAGAGAGATGGTCAGAGGAGGGAGAGAGAGGGAAGAGGGGGAGAGGGGGAGAGAGGCAGGTAGAGGAGAGAGAGAAGAGGGAGGGATAGAAAAGTGGAGGAGGGAGAGAGAAAAAGATGGGGGGAGAGGGAGAGAGATAGGTGGAGAGGGAGATATAGATTAATAAATAGAGAGTGAGAGGGAGAGGGAGAGAGGGAGATATATAGATAGAGGGTGATATAGAGAGATAGAGAGGGATAGGGGATAGCGAGATAGAGGTAGAGAAAGATACAATAGAAAGGGATGGAGAGAGAGAGTATTATAGGTTATAGAGGTATTTATAATTTAAAAATACATTTCCATAGGATAGAACTAAAAATAATGTAGAATATATTATGTGGTTATATGTATAATAGAATAAAGCTACTATCTATGCTTCATTGATATAAAAATAATTCTTTTAAATTTATTTATATAATATATAAAAAATATAATAATAATAATATTTTAAAAATTCAATTTACATTATATAAAATATTAAAAATTATCTTTCTCTACCTCTATCTCCCTATCTAGATCTATAGCTCTCTCTCTCTCTCCTCTCTCTCTCTCTCTTGCAAACATCACATGATTTTATTTTAATGGTGTCTACATCCCTTTTGATTTCAAGCTATGGCTTATCCATTGAGACATTTGTTACACAAATAACATCATTTTCTAAATGACCTAATGTATTGCACAAATTTGTATTAAAAAAACCTATTTTTTCCCTCATTGACCTTCCACACCTCTTTGGGATACCCATTGCTAATAAATGCTAATAAATACATTTAATTTAAAATATATATAAATGCTTATTTTTTAAAATATAAATTATATTTTTTTAATATAAATGTTATCATATTTTCCATCAATTATATAAAATATGTATTATATAGTAATTATGTGTTGCATTATATTTACATGTTAAATTAATTTGTATTACATATTAATTATATATTACATTATATTTTTATTTGGTAATTTCTAATATAAAATATAATATATAATAAATATAAAAATAATAATATTTTAAAAATTAAATTTACATTATATAAAATATTAAAAAATAAATTGGCCTTATATAAATATAATATATAATAAATACATTTTAAATATTTTAAAGATAAATGCAATCATATTTTCCATTTTTTTTAATAATTATGTTTTGATATTCTTAAATTAATATTTTCTCTCAATTTTGATAAGATTTTATAATATTCAATCATTAATTTTGATAAGAATATAAGATTCAATATTAGTGATTGAATAAGATATAATCTTATGATACTTAGTATATCACATGAAGGTTAAAACTTATGTATTATATATAATACAATATACTTTTATTTATAATAGTAGTATATTAAACATTAATTATAATAGTAATATAAAAATATATAATTAGACTTATAAAGTAAAAGGTTAAATTCAATTAAATATTCTTATATTATTATTTTGAATGGTATAAAAATTATAATAAAGTGATTTTATTTTATTGTCTATAAAAAAAATAAAAAATTCATACACAGTTTTAAGTAAATTATGTAAAAGACAATGAAAAATATCAAGCCTCTTTTACATATTTTTTTTCTAAAAATAAATTTCTTAGTTTTAAAATTTACTTAAGAAGTAAAACTAAAACAAGTAAATGAAATAAAATAAAGAAAAACAATTCTTTAAATAAATATAAAATAACAAAAACATAAAAACATTATTTATTAATAATGAAATTTAAGGAAGAGTAAACAAAAACCCTTAACGCAGTACCATGATTTAAAATTTAAATTGCACAGTGGATAGATAAGATGTCTGCCACAACATACAACCATACAGGTTCCAAAGCAGGGCGCTGAAAACAATGCTAGTACCCATACTATGTATAGAGGCATGGCATGGCATCCATGCCCCGGTGCATTCCTGGGGCTGGATAGCCAGTGCCCTAAAATATTTGCTCACATAAAAGAATAAAACAATCTCTTACAACATACAAAAGACATGGGTGTCCTCAGAAGGCAGACACACTGTTTCACCATATCCAACAAACAGGCCTCAAACCCAATCAATTTACGCCTGTGCCAAAATGGGAGCTTTGGACCACAATTTATGTATCCCATAAAAATAGAAAGGATAGGGGACTCTTCTCAAATGTTGGAAAAGGTCTGGTGGACATGCTTCCACAGATGTTGGAAATGGTTTGGTGGACATGCTTCCAAAATGTGGAAGCTATGGACAAGGAACGCGAACTATTTTACCAAATGCTTCAAAGAAATGTGGTTTAATGGAATGCCATGATTGCAGGATACGCACAAAATGGATTTATTGAAAATGCTTTAGAAATTTTCAAGCAAATGCAAATTGGTAGGTGTGAAGCCAGTCTTCGCAACCTTCGCCAGCATCCTCCCATCCTGGGCTAAAATGAGAGCATACATGGATAGAGGAACTTTGTTTGTACTTGCATCTGCCCTGGTAGACATGTATCCAAAAATGAGAAGCATAGAGAAAGCACGTAAATTATTTGACAAAATGCCTTAAAAGATGTCACATCATTGAATACTATGATTGGAGGATTTTTGCAAAAGCTATTGAAGATGGAGGGCCTTTCATTTGTGTGGTTTAACTTAATAATTTCTGCATACAGATTGTTTCTGTGAGTTTAGTTTGGGAGAAAATTCTCCTAGACAATTGTTTCCGAGTTTGAGATAAAAAAAAACCTCTAATTATTTGGTTGTCATTCATAATTTAATTGTCAATAATTGTTGTTCAAAGGCATCTTGATTATTTGTTCTAGTTTTTTTGCTTTACAACATATCATGCATTGCAACCAATACCTTTGAAAGACTGTCAAATAGTTGTATTAACTTAAAATTAAGTTTCATATGGAGTAATTCTTAAATTTGATCAATAAAAGTTGGAAAATGATTTATCTTATTAGTAGGGATGAGGTGTAAGATTGTTATTGATCATTTGATTGTTAAAGAGTGTGATGTTTAAGTAGAGTGTACATGGACCATTAAAAAATATCATACCAAAATTAGATATACTTTAGAAGATTTGTTCCACTATTAAACTCAAAATAGTTTTTCTTAAAGAATTGAATAGCAAACTTGTTTCAATGATACACATGAAGTATACTCCTAATTATAAAAATGAAAACTAGTATAAGGAATCATGGCCAAATAGCCCCCCGAAAAGGATTGAAACATGAAAATTAATAAAAATACACTTTATTGCATATCCATGTGTCATTTCTTATCTAGATTTGTGTTTGTATTTATGAAATGTCTTAATGTAATAACATATCCATAAGTAGTATAGTTATGTGCCAAGTTTAGGTCATGCCTCAATTCTCTATATCAACTTGTATTTACCACCATTCACACTTAATTTGATACATCTTGCAATTTACTCATTATTATTACACCCTCAATCACACTTTCATACATTTTCCTCTATCTCACAAGTATCATTTTACCCCAAGGCACACTTTGAGTGGCTTAGGATTGACCTAGTTCAGTCTCATGATGTGTGACAATGAAATTATTATTATTATTATTATTATTATTATTATTATTTAAATTATAAGCTTCATACCCTTTCTACTAGTTGTTGGTAACCAACTTAACACATTTTTGTGTGACATGTTGCTATATCATGGTGTTAAAAGTAATTTAATGTGCATTTAATTTCATTTAGGGAATTAAAATGAATTTCATTATCAATGGGCCCTTGGTCTACTGGTGAAGTTGAAAGGTTCAAAATGAACCCACCAGGGATCAAGTCTTGTTGAGTGCAAAGCTCCGACGCAAAAGGGATGAGGCCAGGATCTTGCCCCAAGCGTATTTTGGCAGAATGGATACCCCTCAGTCCTTGGCTCTAAGCTAAAGGGGACCCCCTCAGGGGTATCTCCAAACAAAAAAAATAAAAATCATTAGAATACACTTCAAATGAACCAAAGGGAAAAATTTGCAGCTCCATAAAGGCCAACTACATGATGGTGAACATTGTGTTTAATATATCTCGTGTTATTAATCTTGTTCCCCAAAGGGGTTTGACTTAGGAGAACCCATTCATAGATTGAGTAAACAAACTCCCAAATGTTGTCCTTGAGACCATCTTGATTGATTCAATTATAAAGATTATCAAAGTGAATAAAGTCTTATGTGCACATTTTGATAGACATCTTGTGCATCATGTTGATATTGATATTTTCCTTTTCATGCATCCCTATACCAACATGATTTTTTTTATAGATGTGGGATTTGATTTATAAAATAATATCTAGATTATGAAGTAGGTTTTTTTTATGATCTTAAATAAATTTGACATGATGGGATGTAGAAAAGAGGAAGGAAAATTAAAATTAAAAATATTATTATAATTCATCGAGAACTAAAAGTAAGATTAACTTTGACTACTAAATGAGCACAAAATTTATATATTTTTAATAGGCATACTTAACAAAAGTGATAAAGGGCAGAATTAGGATGATTATATTTTTCTTGATCTTGCAAACGTTCACATATATGAATTAAGGCATAAAACAATTTGAAAGGAAAGGAAAAAGTATAATAAACAAGAATCATAGATGGGCATAACAAGGTAAAGAGTTTTATAAATATCTAAATTACTATGAATTTGAGAGGTCAAGAATACATGGTCACATTTCAAAAAAGTTTAAAGAATAGTATAATAAAAATTACAATATTCCTTGAAGGACCAAATAAATTATAATTAAAATAAACGCATGCTAAAAATTAGAATAAGTTGAACAAAATAGTTTTCAAAATGTAGTTTAGAATGAAGAAATGAACATATAGTTTCTTCTTCAACACTCAATTAATGTTTTCCATCTGAAAGGTATCTTTGTGAATCATATCCAACAAATCTAAAGACTTTTCTTTATCATATCTAATTTATTTATAGTCAATGGTGAAAGGAAAAATGTGTCAATTTTATCATTTCTACGAAGAGCACTATGGTTCAATGCTACTAGATTTCCACAATCCATATTTGATTGTGTACAAGTTTGTATCAAATATAGAAACAATAAAATTGATGAGAACTATGGTGACAACTATTTTTTTATGTACATTTATATGCTTTAAATGGTCCCTTTTATTGGTGGTCATACAAATGCTCAAGTATAAAAAAATTAAAGGCAATAGGAAAACTCCTTAGGATTATTAGATTCACAAGTTTTGGGAAGATGTGTATACTATTGATCTTACAAAATGATCATCAATGTTATGATTAAAAAATTAAAGAATTATTTTATTTGATAAAAAAATGGATCCACCTCATTATTTGTCATGTCATCCATTAACTAATACCACAATGGTAATTTACTATTGTGCTAACATAGTTTGGAAGAGCACCAAAAACAAATGTAGCACTTGGTATTGGCTCATTTTCTCTTACTTTTCTCTCAAAAGATAGAAGACTTGGGAAACATGTCCTTGTTAGCTCATTATATTATATAAAACTATGCAATAAATTTAGTTGTAAGACAACAATTGAAATTCCATTTATGTTATTAGATCAGTTAGAGAAATATTTAAAGTTATGTGGTCCTTTAAAAATCTTCTTTTCCTATCTTGACAAATTGGGCCACTTGCGTTGATATTCATTATTGATGAATAGTGCACCAAACAAGAGTGTCAAAAATATCAACTTCTAAAAATTTTAGTTCCTATTATATCTTCAAATGATCAATGGTGTGACCCTACTTATTGATGATATCGCCATAAATAAAACCTATGAGTTATTTTAAAAAAATGTAACTTAAATAGAACCAAGTAAATTGAAAAGAAAATTATGATATTTCCACTTGGTGATTAAAGGCACTGAAGAAGAATGGGAAGAAATACAAAATATTTATCCCAAAAAATTTCTCAAAGGGGTAGATAGATATTAAACCTCTATAGTTTGAGTAACTCATAAGGGATTATCACATATATATGAGGAAGAACCTAGAAGCTTGCATGAGGATTCTCAAAATGAATAAAGTGTTTTTCTTTTAAATAATACTCAACATTGGAGTACTTATATTTTCTCAAAGATTGATTGTAAAAATGCCTATTCTATACTAGTTGGATTCTCCTTTCTTTTTAAGGCCTAAAAGACCTTATCTAATCCAATGATATCTTGACGGGATATGTGTTTGGGTATTTCCACAACAACATTTTTTTAGAATTCTAACTATTCAATTAGATAAATGATTTCTTCTATTTATTTGATTCTTAACATATGTGCCCATCCCTAACAAGATTTTTAGTTTTGTTCTTTGTTTGCGAGCATTTCTTTCAATTCTTTTTCTTGGAGCACTATTTCATTATATGGAAATCAAGAGAGAAGAACTTGTTGAACCAAAGAGATTATATGCTCCCTCATTCCATTCATGACCTTCTCTAAGTGGCTAACTTGGTAAAAAAATTAGAGTGGCCTTATTCTTGCTTACCACCTCTTTCATATTCACTATTGTTCTCTTATTTCCATATTGATTGCCATTAGCTTCTCATTTAGAAGATCATAGAGTGTTTTTAACTAGAACTTTAACTTATAGAACCTTGGGGGTTAAATATAGGATCACTTCATCCACCCCATCCTTCACTTTTATGTTTAGAGCTTGAGTGAAGGCAATGGACTTCAAAACAAAAATTATATCCATAATCATCTCCACAAGCTTGGCCTAATAAGATGAGTACATTTTTACAAGGGATGTCCTAACAATTTCTTGGTGAGTTGAAGCTCTAACTATAATTAGTTAATTACCTATCATTATTAAGAATTAGTATCCCTTAGCTCTATTAGTTTTTTTTTTTACAGCTTAGCATTCTCATCTATGTTCCTCCTCTATGACTCCTCAAGCTTCTCCACTTATTGTCAATCTCCTATTATCAACTTGGCCTTGTTTATCTTAGTATGTACTGCATTATAACTTTTGTTTAGCATCCATCTTTTCTCTAGGAGTTTTTCTCATCTTTTATCTAGGCCTTAAGTTGGATGATAGTATTCTAGGTTCTAGTCAACTCCATTTCCTTCTCCAATTTATAACTCATTTTAATAAAGTTAATTGTGACCAACTTCTATGTTTTTGCACCAAATCTACTATATCCTCTAGCCAAGCTTTAGATAATTCCATTTTCACTATTCCTAAAGTAGTCATCTAGTTGCATAAAGCCTTACAACATATCCTTGTTAGGTGTCATATGTGAAACCATTAATGATTATTATGTGTGATCACATGTTGACCTAATCGAGTGCAAGTTGGGGAACTATTCTCTTTTTACCTCTAGCTAGTAATTTTGGCCTCATAAGCTTGTTATGTTGGACCATGCACATTTTTCGATGGAGATGAAATTGGGAGATGATGAATTTCCTAACAAATAGAGAGCCCCAAGGAAGATATTTCTTCATTTTTCTAGAAAGGATATTTATTGTTGGTATATTATTACTAGAGGAGAAAGAGATGCATCTATTAATTATAATGGAGTAGCCAGTTACTTGATATATGCTTGCAATTTTTTTATCTACTTCTTTAGTTCATTATTTATCTTCTTATCTATATTCATCCTTGAGACCATAATGGAAACTACTAAATGAACATATTTTTCATGATCTTTGGTTTCTTGTCCCATGTTTATAGTACAACAATTTTATAATCATCTACTCTTAATTCTTTATCATCCTTATATGCCAATAGATTAGCTATTTCAACCATCCTGGATCTTGAAGCATCTTTAGATATGGTAGAGACGAATCTAGGGTCCTTCCTATCTTTATGTGTGTCTATCTTAGTCAAAATACTATGAATATATATTGGTATGGTTCTTATTCTTCCATTTTTATATACATAAATTTAATAAATTGGATGAATCAATTATAATATTGGCTAATATCCTAAATAATATTCAAGCATAATCTTTCATTTATCTCACTTTCTAAAATTTTGACTATGTACAATATTATTTGTATTATTCATTTCATAACTACTTAATGTAACAGTTGGTATAGAATGCCCTATACCATAAAATATTTGGTTGAATATATAGCCACCCAATATCTAGGAGCTTCAATTAAAGCACAAGGGAGATGTTCAAATATGAGAATAATATTATTCTCTCAAAGTATGTAAATATACAATGAATATGAATTAAAAATGCAAAGAGAACTACTTGGTTACAGAGACCAAGGTGAGACATAAGATTACATAGACCAAGGTGAGACATATGATTAGATAAAAGTATGATATGTGTCTTAATATTATGACTTGAGACATAAAGTAATAAGTATCATATGTGTACCCTAAGTAGATTAGGAATAAAATTCATCCCTTTAATTAAAAAAAATCCCATCAAAAGGATAAATCCATCTATACTCTTCCATCATGTTACAATTGATAAGTCCTTTTATTTTATTTTCTTTTTGTTGGCTGACTTGGGTTTCATCACCTAGTAGCAACCTAGAACCCTTATGTTACAATGAGGTATATAAATTTAATGACAATGCAAGAGTCTAACTCACCCTTATGTTACAATGAGGAACATTTTTCATTAGGCTAAGCTTACAATAAATTTAATATCCTACAAAGTGGTGGTGAAGAGTGAGTTAGACTCCTTCATTGTCATTAGATATGAACCTCATTCAATAGCTATGGGTCTCACCAAGAGGACTATCAAAATACTAGAACCAAAATTTCCACTCATGTCCAACAATTATGCCATCTTATTACTACATTGATCCCATATAGCTATCACTCCACCTCTCAAAACTCAAATCAAGATCATTAACACTGACTATGGAGAGTATGATTTAAACAACACATTTTGTATCATCATGATCATTTTATATCCATGATCTCATGGTTGACCTCAGGGTGAAGCCACAATAGTGGTTTACAATTGAAGTGAGGAAGGAAAACTCACAAAAAATGAATGCATGGCAAAAAACTTGATTTTAGGGGTTTGTACGAACCTATTGGTTCGACCGAACCAATTAGGGGTTCAGTAGAACCTAGGTTCGACTGAACCCTCTCAATACTTTCCCGCCAAAAAAGGCATCAAAACCCCTTATAGAAGGGGAGTTCGAATGAACCCTGGTTCGAGCGAACCCCTATGGGTTAGTTCGAACCCCCTTTATTCCTGAGAGACACAAAACATACATGAATTTTGGCACTTGAGCTCGGTTTGAGGATGAAAATGGAGGAATATTCACAAAAGCAGAATCAGGTAGTCCTCGAGCAGCTATCCAACGAATATAATTTTAATATGTTTTGGTTTTATTATGTATTTATTTTCTTAGTTTTATTAAACATAGGTTTTCATCGAAAATGAAGGTCTATGTTCGCATATGTGGAAAAAATAGATTATTAAAAAAAATTGAAAAATATGAGTGCACGGATATTGAAGTCCTTGATCCAATAGAAAAAAATTGAATTTTGATATATACAAAAAATTTATGCGTTATCACGGTTATGTATGAATTGTAATTGGTTTGACTTCGAAACTTGATTAAAGAAAAAATATTCAATAAAAAACTATCTAACCAAGTGGAAGCACTAGATATCGGAGTTAAGAATCTAAATTCGAAAGAATTAGAATTTTATCCTTCATGGAAAAAAAGTTATACATTATACGGTGTGTGTCACTTTTTTAAAATGTTGTTTTTTGAAAAAAACCAATTTTCATGGAAAATGGAAAAAGAAGTGGAATTTGATTCCAAAAATTTTCAAAAAAATATTTTTAGAATCTACAGACAAAATGTGACGATACTCTAGTTTGCATCATCTTCAAATTCTTCATGATTTAGCCGCTATAGGTGCCCGAATGTGAAGATTTAGTTTTAAAAAATAATTTTAGTGTCTAGTTTGGCCAAAAATTGTAAACCAAGTTGTGGGATCACCCCTCATCCTATATCTAAAATGACACAAACCATCATGCATTTTAGTACCAACACATTTTTCCAACATGGGTTACTAGATAATGAAGAAATTGAAGGTGCAACTAGCTCCTAGATTGATTGAGTTAAAGAGTTCACACCATGCTTCCTAAAATAAAAATACCCACAATACTCCACATTTGTATGAACATGAAATGCAATGGCAAAGGCTTGGCTCCACAACTAAAGTGTTCTCGATATACTCTTTATAGAAGAAAGTATCAAAACTTGATGTTTAAGATACATACCACCTTTAATAGGAATTTAACAAACTAAATGAAAACTCACGAATATTGTCGTAAAAGACATGTCTCCTAATATTGAAAATATTAAGGTTTAGCCCATCACTAAATTCTTTGATAATCTTGAAATTACCAAACTCTTCCATGAAACCTCCATTTGTACTATTGACTCCTAGTTACCTATCCCAAACTCATCAATTGGGAACAACAAGATCTTGTTTCTCTAGGTACATTTTAGAATGATGAGAATATCATTAAATTTATCAGGATATATAATAATATCCTTATATAACATCACAAGAAATGATTTTAAAATAATGAAAACTTATGTGAGGTATTAATCATTGAGGAAATTGACCTACTACCAATATATCTATAGTGGCAAGATCGGTTAGTAATTATAGTTGAATATAGACACGAGCATAATATTTTGACTCTAGATAATCTAGAGATCACTTATGTTGCAACAATCTTGAGACCCAAAAAATAGAAAATTGTCATTTTAAATATGATCAATAACAATCTTACACCTCATCCCTACTAATAAGATAAATCATTTTCCAACTTTTGTTGATTAAATTTAAGAATTACTCTCTATATGAAACTTAATTTTAAGTCAATACAACTATTTGACAGTCTTTCAAAGGTATTGGTTGCAATGCATGATATGTTAAGCAAAAAAAACTGGAACAAATAATCAAAATGCCTTTGAACAACAATTATTGACAATTAAATTATGAATGACAACCAAATAATTAGAGGTTCTTTTTATCTCAAACTCAGAAACAATCTGTATGCAGAAATTATTAAGTTAAACCGCAAAAATGAAAGGCCCTCCATCTTCAATAGCTTTTGTGAAAATCCTGCAATCATAGTATTCAATGAGGTGACATCTTTTAAGGCACTTTGTCAAACAGTTTACGTGCTTTGTCTATGCTTCTCATTTTTGGATACATGTCTACCAAGGCAGATGCAAGTACAAACAGAGTTCCTCTATCCATGTATGCCCATACCCTGTTCAAAGCTCTCATTTTAGCCCAGGCTGGGAGGATGCTGGCGAAGGTTGCGAAGGTGGCTTCACACCTACCAATTTGCATTTGCTTGAAAATTTCTAAAGCCTTTTCAATAAATCCATTTTGTGCGTATCCTGCAATCATGGCATTCCATTAAACCACATTTCTTTTAAGCATTCGGTAAAACAGTTCACGTTCCTTGTCCATAGCTTCCACATTTTGGAAGCATGTCCACCAGACCATTTCCAACATCTGTGGAAGCATGTCCACCAGACCATTTCCAACATCTGAGAAAAGTCCCCTATCCTTTCTGCTTTTATGGATACGTAAATCGTGGTCCAAAGCTCCCATTTTGGCACAGGCGTAAATTGATCGGTTTTGAGGCCTGTTTGTTGGATATGGTGAAACAGTGCGTCTGCCTTCTGAGGACACCCATGTCTTCTGTACGCTGTAAGAGATTGTTTTATTCTTTTATGTGAGCAAATATTTTAGGGTATCTACCAAACTTCCGCGCGGGAATAGTGTGTTTGAATTTGAACATTATTTTCTTTATGCGCGGGGAACTGCTAACCGCTGACTGTCACGGCAATTGTTTAGCCAAACGGATTTTGGCAGAGGAACAGAACAGTTTAAGCGGGCCCACATCCACACACTAAGCAGTCAAAGCTTAGTGTGTGACGTTTAAGCCCAGCCCTCCTGAAGAGAAATAATAATGTTCAAAGCTTTTTGGCTATCTCTTTAATAAAAGGTCAGTAAAATTTGCGTAGACACCCTTCGGGTTAAATGTGATATGACTCAGCAAATCGTTCAGGACTTGATGTTTTTGCTCTGCTCACCCCGTAATATCGCGGCTCTTTTGATTTCTATTACAGACTCACTGCCTGCCAACATTAAACTCACATACATTCACTCCCCCTTATTGCAGATTTGTCGGTGATTTGTCTTTTCGCCATCTATGACTTATTTGTCCTCCATTTATTTATTTATATGCTTACTTTGGTCAACTTCAATTCACCCTGCCGCTTCATCCTTATCTAGCCAAACCAATATGAGAGTTAATGCTTTCTCTGGAATTGAACATTAGGGCGAAAGAGAACAGGCGTCTGAATGTTCACGGTTGGGTAGCAGAGATAATTACAAAGAATTGAATAATATAGCTGATGAAGATGCAGATGTAATGGATCGATGGTGGGCAGTGACAGTGGAGGTACATATGCTTTCCTTTGATGGAGAATCTAATATTTTTTTGAACGGTGAATCCCTGAAGCTGCTTGACAAAGAATGCTCACAGTGTTTGTTGTAGCTCATATTTATTTAGGTAAAATAGCTCATCTCCAAAGTTATTGTTCTCTCTTCCATTAGTGGTTCAATAATGTTCTCCCAGTCCATCTAGGAATCTAGAAGAGGGAAAGTACATTCCAAATAAAATGGTTCATAATCCAAGCATGTTTTATTAAATTAATATAGTTATAAGTTAATAAATAAAACTCACCAATAACTTAATAAATAATCAATAGTCTCATAAAATTTACACATTGAATAATCATCATGCAATTTTAATAAGGCTGTCTAATAAGAGGAGGGGAATCCGGGTTGATTGGCTACCATCAAAAAATAAAATAATAAATGGTGTTGTTAATATCACATGGAGACCAAAGAGTATAACATCTTGTCATATTTTTGCATGTCCCATACAAAACCTAGGACATGCAAGTTGTGACAAATGTCAAGTACCAAATATCATAAATCTCACATGTGCAAGAACATTTGTAGCTCCTCAACGTAAGAACAGTATAACTCAAATTTCATCATTTAGGAATGTACCATATCAAATTTCCACATCTATACAAATATAATAATAGATCAACAATATCTCATTGAGGTAGAAAGATTGTCACAAGAATCACAATTAAGGGTTCATATGACAAATGCTACCACTAGCATGCTTGATGAGGGTAAACAAGGGTATTAGGGTCTATCTTCAATGGATTAACACCTCATGTTGCTCCACCATACCAAAAATCTATGCCATTGAAACCTAATATCAAAAGTCATTACCATGTGCCAAAATAAGATATTAGTAATCGTATGTGGTATTAGTATGAGTAATAGGTTACTACATCTAGATACACCACTAGTGCCTCCTCACATATAAAAAAAAAGACAACCTAATAAGTAATATGTGATACTCTAGTGATAAATAAGCATATATCCTAAAATTTGGCTCATTTACCCCTAGTCTAATATGTTAATTCATTGGTGATGCCACCAATGATAATGGTAAGACATCATAGAAATCATGACCATCTCCCCTCATGTATCCTATAGAGAACTTTTACATTATGAGTTTGAACATGGCCTAAATAGGGAATATAACCTTTGATAATTATAGGTAGGAGGAGGAGCCATCTTTGTTGATAGTTGTTGGAAGGTTCTCATAAAATGAAAAGGTCACAATTAGTTAAATTACCAATAGGATGCCATCATCTATTATTAATTCAATATTTACACATTCGACTAAAATGAGGGGTTCCAAAGTATTGTGTACATTGAATAAAGTAATTAAAGGTGAGATGCCACCAACAATAATAATTAACTCTAAACAACATCAAGTTGAGGGTACCCAACTATATTTTTCACACTACTTTGACAACACCTCATTCTCTTGAAATGAAACACAGATCACATCTCAATTGAACTATGTTACAACATAAACTAGGTGTTCATTTACTACACTCAACACCCACATTGCACACTCTTATAACCATGGCATCATTTATATTCATGATAAATATACATCTAAGATTATGCAACCTATTCAATACTTAATATTTTTATTTTCAAAATTTTCAATCAACTACATCACATATAGTACTTGATCTAAAATCATAGTAGTATTATTTTAAAATGAACAACTTCTTAATTGTACTAACTTCATAGTTAGATTCTTTCATATACATCTAATTTCTTGCCAAGTTATCTACAAGAGTATTCATAATGGCATTTTTTAACTAAGCGTTGATTAACAATAGGAATCCTTTATATATATACTATAATAGCATCAATCATATTACAACACTTATACGATTGTAAAAAAAAAAAAAAGATAAATAATGTCAAGGTGAGAACTAGTCTACATTAACATTCAATAAACAACTAGAATATAATTGACACCTTCTAAACAGTTTTATTATCTAACCTAATGAAATTCAATCCCATATATTTATCCAAGAGTTGTATTGACACTAATTCAACTGAAAATTTTGAATACACATAGAGTTCAAATTCATGTATCATAATATATAATTTATCACCATACAACTTTTAAATACAAGCTACAACATGGTACAATAAAATTATCCCAATCTCACTCTAACCTAAAAGGTGTTAAAATTGCGACACGAGGAATGTATTGTTGTGTCTATACTCAACACACCCCATTTTTCTTTTAGGAAAATAAGGACCCCCTTGCCTTTTGCTTGTTAGCAATATTACAATGTTGATAGTTTGTTAGGCAGGTTGTTAGCGCTAGTAGGTTAACTGTTTATGTGACAGTTAAACTGTTTCTCCTTTGAACCATTTGTACTCTTTTGTATAAAAGTGTTTGTATAACTTGGTGAATAAGATATTAAGTTTTTCACATCATTTCATTCTTCATATGGTATCATCTAGCTTGTGTGATCAGGAGGCGTTCAAATTGTAGATGTTCATTATCATCTAGAGCGATGAGAGTATGATGTTGTCGGTAGGAGTTTTCATAACAGGCTGCTCGATTGGACAATAAACCTCTTGAAAATGTCTCTCACCTTTGTCCAACATGGATGGCATTTGAATTTCAGAAAGGTACATGAGGCGCAGGCATTCTTGCCACACGGCCATTCTTGTCAGTGCGAAGAATTGTTTGGGTTAAGAGATAGCTTGATGGAGCTCTTCCTGATTCAGGATTTGTTTCTTCAAGGAAGATCTTCATAAAGATGTATATATATTTTGTAGTCAACAAGTCTTGTTATGTAAGCCTTAAGAGGGGTCCCTTGGCAAAGTAAATAAGAGATTTTAGGGGATACATTTTTAGGAAAAATGTAATAAGGGGGGGAATGTTAGCATACTATATTGCATTGTTTATAGTTTGTTACGTAGGTTGTTAGCACTGGTAAGTTAATTGTTTATGTGATAGTTAAACTATTTCTCCTTTGAACTGCTTGTACTCTTCTATATAAAAGCATTTGCATAGTGGTGAATAAGATATCAATTTTTTCACATCATTTTGTCCTTCATTTCTTAGGTTTAGGTTTACCCTATAGTTTTAGCAATTTCCCCAAAACCAATCAAGTTCCCAAAATTAGCTTTTTCCAAAGTGCCTAAGTTTCATCATGTTTGGAAAGAACATAAAAATTTAGGCTCTTGTTCTTTTCTAGGGTTTTCAAAATTCATTAAGACAAGGAAAATATGAAACTTGTGGGTTTTGTCTTTCCAACTGGTTTAATAAGTTTT
This sequence comes from Sequoia sempervirens, assembly GCA_007258455.2. Classification (NCBI taxonomy): domain Eukaryota; kingdom Viridiplantae; phylum Streptophyta; class Pinopsida; order Cupressales; family Cupressaceae; genus Sequoia; species Sequoia sempervirens. Next base: position 28,266 of record VDFB02111811.1, read on the forward strand.
TCCCACATGGCAAGTTCAATAAGAAAATCCCACAAAATTCAATACTTGCATAAAATTGACACTCAAGTGAACTACATCAATTAGCGAATAAAAATATGGTTCACTTGACTTTCCCCTCACCTACTAACTAATAAATCAAAATTTAATTGTTTGTGAAGATCCATCCCTTATCTAAACTTGATCGATAACAACTTTGCCTATATCAGGTTCAGTTGAAGAATCCCACAAATCGTACACCAATGATGTCATTATTATGCCATTTGTCCTTTGTAGGTATTCCTTGGCCAAGTGAACCATACTTTTATGAATTAACCATTTAATTATTTCACTTAGAGTTTTCTACTAGTTGTACCACCATGATATCATGATGGCATCATCCTTCACTTGTGGGTATTAACCTCCCATCTAAACCAAAATTTTATGAACTACTCAATTGAACTAATTCCATTAAGACTTCTCACAATACATATACTTATGGCATCAACATTACATCATCCTAACATCATCCATCCATCACACATCCTCGACTCATGATTACATCATGATGTGTCATCATTTTCTTTTATGACATCAATATCCAAACTATTCATTTAAACTAGACCTCTAAACAAAAGTGAATTGGTTCACCTAAAATGTCCCACACAACCAATTGAAGATGGATTACCCGTAAAAGGTTTTTTTGCAAGGAAATTGATCCCATCTAGATAATAAAATTTAAGCATTTATAAATGATAGATTCATTTTAAGATGTCCACAAGTGAATATAAAAGTTAATGAACGGTTAAATACACGAAAAATAGCTATCCATCCAAACCCAATAGTTTCATAACATAAAATTGCAAGTACAATCAAATTTATGCAAGTGAAATTCTCCCTCCTGATATTAATTTTCCACCTACCCACTTTACACATTGAATACATATTGAATTATATGGATTTTCTCAAGTTTTAAACCCAATTCCACAACAAATTTGTCACCAAAAGCGCTTTGAACATCTAAGAGTATTCCAAAAGCACACTCAAATTACTTAAATTTCAAGAGAGAATAAATCTGGTATAGAGAAAGGTTGGAGATGGCCATAAAGCATCCTTGTTGTCACCTGAAAGTAAAAGAACAAAGTGCTAGTGAAATTCCAGAGCATTTCCATCATGCAAATTTACCAAAAGGTTTGGTTCATGTATAACATACATGTATCTATTTTTTGCAACTTCAATTCGCATGTTTTCTAAAAACCCATTAAAGAATGATATAATCTTGTTTTAAGATTTATTAAAATAATGGTAAATGTATAAATACTCAAACCATAACTTAACTAGCTTTGTAGACCTAGATAAACCTTAATTGAATGAAACATAAGTAATTGAGTTAATATAGTAAAGTAGCAAATTAAAATTGAAACCCTAGTTGAATAAGCTAGTAATTTGTGGATTTTATCTATCATGTAGGTTAAATGAGTCAAAGGGAAAAAAAGTATGAAATATGAATTCAAAGGAATGTCTCTCCCATCTCAAATCACCTCAAGATGGGGAGACATATATGGTATAGACCTAGGACATGTTCACATGGATGATTTCCATCAAAGGATGAAGAGTAATAGTGCAACCAAATGGCAAGTAAAATTATCTTGAATGGACTAGACAAGGTTGCAACTTTCTTCATGTCCATGTAATGCCATGAACTAATGATGGAATGAATGAGACATTATGATGTATAAAAGAGGTAAGTGGCTATTGGGGGAAGGGTTTTCATAGAGTTAAGTGGTGATTCCCTCAAAATGACATTTGGCATTCCTTTCTACACCCAAGTAGGATTTGTAGAAAGGAAATGCTTAGATAAATCATTCATTGATTAACACGAAATAATGATTAATATAAAGTGGGTGGAGAATCAAAAAAAATATTATCTAAGATTCCCAAGGTTTTGTATAGGAGTGACTTTCAGAATGATATTGGAGACATGGTGAAACTTTTGAGTAGAGTTGTTGGACTTCCCATTACTTTTGCATTTGAACCATGGATTTACTTGAACATTGAAAACATCCTAACTAGGCAGGACATGATGCATTGCACTAAAACCATCAAGGAAAATTGGATGATAATGAATCCCTTCACTCCTTATTGGTATGGCTCTTTCCATTTAGTTACTTTGTTTTGTCTATTTGGTTTGTCAACTTTGTTTAGTTAAATAAATCTATAAATCTATAAAAAAAATTAATGCTCTTATGACATAAATTATTAAATATAAATATACTATAATATATTTTATTTAATATAAATTAACTTGTTTTTATATAATATGATATCTAAATTAAATTTTATAACAAAAATATTAAATATAAATATAAAATTGTTATAATTAATAATTAATATATTTTCATATAAGGGTATATGCAGGATCATGATGGGCCAAAAAGTGGCGATACAATGGGTATGTGTAGGGTATGTGGCTGATGACTTTTTTTTACCCAAAATTAATGAAATGAAAAGAGTTTTTAAAGGAGATTCTCAGCTTTCTACCAATATAAATTATGCTTTACTTTGAATTTAATAAATAATTATTATTCATTTTCTATTTGAATTACAACTAAAGTCCCGATTGATAGGCTGATTGAAAAACATCTATAGCTTTCAAACGGTATCACATTTTTTGAATCCAAAACATGCTTCGCATACTATAGGATTAAAAAAAAAAATTGAATTTCATGAAGTTTTTACCAAGTTAAGGTGGTCAGACATACGAGTTTTTCATATTTTTTAAAAGTTGTAATAAAAAATTCATAATTAATTATTTACTCAGAAAAAAATTACAAAAAAATATGCATCACATCAAGACATGAGTCCTCTACTTATATCTAAAATATCATAAAAAAATATTATCATTTTATTGTGGTTAGGGTGGTTAGACAGACACCTACTTATTTTTTCCCTGAAATTTAAGTGCTACTACATTGAAATTTCAAATTTTCACCAAATAGATTTAAAAATAAATAAAATAAACCTAGTAGTTTAGAAACTATATTCAATTTGCTACAGATTCTATTCTTACATATTTTTGAAATAATATAGATAACTTATTCAAATTTTTACGTCAAGTTGCCTATTTTTTCCATGATGATCCTACACATACCCATAATACAAATTTTAAATTAACATACACATATAACTAGCACTTGCACCAAAAGGAGGTTCAAGAATTATGTTGATAGAAAACTACATGTATGTTAATATGTTAGAGAGTACATGTTTGTGCATGGGTGTGTATGGATGCCATGTGATACAAATTCTAGTTGTATGTGGCTGGATTAAATAATTAATAATAAGGTTAAATAATGGAATGAAATAAACTTAGACAAACCTAGATATTTCCTTGAAGAAATTAAGTATTATCTAATTTTGAAATATTTGCATATAGATTTAGAACATAAAGCAAAGCAAATGAAAAAGAAAGTTGTTATCAAATTGACAAAAATATTGTAAATGGAAGTAGAATGTTCCCATGTCCAATTGGAAAATCAATATTTATCTGGCTTTTACATGATAAGTAAGATTTTGGAGGCTTTACCATTAAATGGTAGTTGGTTTGCCATTAAACGGTAGCTAAAACTTGTTTTTCAATGACTCAATAATGGTTTGCAAACATGAGACTTGTTTTAGGCTCAAATCTCACACTATATGTAGCCTATCGGCTAGTAAAATAAATATTATATATTATATTATATTCTATAATAACAATAATTAAATATATAATATAAAATCAATATGTTTACTAATTAATATTTTTTATAATACAAATTAAACTAACATATCAATATAATACAATATATAATATATATTTTTAGAATACAAATTAAATTATATATAGAAATCTAAAAATCTAAAACTTAAATTAAAATATATAAAAATCTAATAGTTTAATTGACCTTCAAAGATTCCAAAGGACTTTAAAACCCCATGAATCACATTTCACTTCTACAAGGAGATTTAGATAATCACAAGTCCATCTCATTATAACTATGACAACCCTGAAGTTTAGCCAATCATGGTAGGGACTAAAATAGAGATTTATTGAATATAATGTCAGTTTATTTTTCAAATAATATTTTTACAAATTATATTTTATATTAAAAATCATTCAATAAATATAATATAATATATAACTAATATATAATATATATTTTACGTATTACAAGCTAAATTATATTTAATCTAATTATACTTATTATATATAAATTATATATTTAAATTATTATATATTATATTGTATAATATTAATTATTAAATACAAATCTACAACTATTATAATTAATAAACTATACCTTATCAAATGATTAAGTCATACTTATTATTATATATATACATTATATTATTATTATTATATATAATATTCTATAATAAAATTATTAAATACAAATTTAAACTTATTATACTTAATAATTAATATATTTTATATAGTAGACATTAAAATAACATACAAATATAATTAATATATAATATATCTTATATAATACAAATTAAATCATATATAATATAATTATATTTATTATTATATACAATATTATATATATGTATATATCACACTATTATTATTATATATTATATTTTATAATTAAAAAAATAAATATAAATTTATTATATAAATATAATTATAGTTAATAATTATTGTTATATATTAGATTCTATATTATCTTTATGTATATTAAATATTATATTATTAATTACATTTATATTTCTATTATATATTATACTATACAATATTGAAACAATATAATGTATATTAATATATTATTTATTATATTTATATTATTCATTATATTATATATTATTTTATTTAGTATTTTTATTTTATATTCTATAATATAATATTATGTAATTGTATTTGATACTAAATATTATTTATTTTATAATTTTATTATACTTAAATTAATAATCGGTAATATGTATCATTTAAATTCTACTTAATATTACATAATAATTTACAAATTTATTTAATATTATTTTGTGATTATAGAAACAATCTTCATTTTAGTTAAAGTTAAATTTGTAAATAATTATAGATATCATATAAACTATTTAAGGGTGATATTTGTATATTCATAATAATTTTTATTTGGTTGTACCTTTGAAGATAATGGTTTAATACATTTCTATATTGAACATGAAATAGTTTAGGGTGAAATTAGGTTTTCGTTTTATAGATGTTATGCACTTATTGTTTCTATTTATATATATTCATGCATTTTCTATCTACTTTGATTTTATCATTTCAATGTCTCAAAAATTACACTTTTCATGCCTATCATGGTTAAACACACTTATGTTTATGTCATTAATTATTGTGTACTTGTATATAGGTAAAGGCATTCAATTGCATATTATCATCTTTTAATACAAAGAAAATATTGTTGAAGCTCCTTAGTATTTTTATCATTTGAGCAATTGTAAAGTTTTTTTTTTGGCTTTTTCTAGGAAATTTTTTAACTGCATAATTCAGAAGCTCTCTAAAATTGTTTGTAAAAACTAGTTGCCAAGATAATAGAGTAGACAATAACAAAACTACCTAAATATTAAGTAGAAGCAAACATTTGACATAGAAGTCTACATCTTAATAAAATCTAGTTTTGTGTGATAAAAAAGAAAAATGAGGTGATATAGAGAAGAATCTCTCTCTCTCTCTCTCTCTATATATATATATATATATATATATATATATATATATATATATATATATATGGGTAAGTGCACCAATCTGTGACATAATTTTGATTCCAAATTGGAAAAAAATACCAAAAAATGTCAAAATAGGCCATTTGGTGCACACCAAATTTGGTGTGTGCCAAATAGAAAATATGTAATAAAACTAAAAAATGCATCTCTATCTTCATTTTTTTGTTCACCCGCAGCTTGGCTTGGAGGTTTTCAACTCTGCAATTTGTGCTCACCAAATCTCTTCCATTTTTTGCACTCTTAGCTTGCAATTCTTCACGAGGATGCCGCCAACATGTCAAAGAGGTCAAAGATTGCAAAGAGGTATGTATTTTTATTGTTTTTATTTCAAATTTTATTTAGAATGTAGATTGAAATAGGTTTTTTTAATAAAACTTTGTTCTAATTCTCAAGGAATGAATCTCCACCTCCAAACATTGAGAATTCACAATCACCCCCTCACGAAGAGCCTCCTATACAAGAACAACCTGAAACCCCTCCATTAATTCATAGGCATCCTTAAAGAACACAAGAAAATATCCTAACTCAAATTGAAAACAATAAAAGAGACATTGAACAATTAATTGGAAGATTAACTGAGCATGTCGAAACCCACCCTTATAGGAGAGGGATTGTCAAATCGTTGAAGTCAATTGTATCTCATGTAGGAGAAATGAGCGAGAAAATAATTTTTTGGTCAAATAAGAGGCATGAGATGAGATAATTTTATGCCAGTGGTTTGTCATATGCAGATGTGAAAAAACAAAAATTAGCAAATCCAACTTGTGTGCCCTATTTACAGACTCGAGAACCAACGCACCTTTGTCTTATGCATGCAGGAGGTTCTCCATCCATTGGTGCCACCATGAATTAATTAAAAAAAAAATTGGGAGCGGTGGTGGATGGTATTTGACCAACCTCCATGCAATAACCATGAGGTACCACAATACTTTTTGAGGAAACTCTATTATGAGTTTGTCCTCAATAAGATGCCAAATTATTTTGACATCTTAGACTTTCAGGGTAGAGGTGGGGGCTCCACACATGATAAACTTACTACACGATGTAATCTACAATTGGCACCGAGACCCTTGGCCAAACCCATGGTGGAGCATGTCGTCGTTCCTTCCATTGTTAAGGATAGTGTAGAGGTGGACACGTTAGAGTCTATTAGCTCGCTCACCCAAACCATTATACAATGTGTGAGGCCTCTAGGAGAGCTTGATGTGGAGGAGATGTGTAGACCCAAATCTCCACCCCACCATTGTGGCACTTGCAGTGTTGTTTGCATGTATGATTATTAGAGTACTCGAGATGCAGCTACATAGCCTACATCGGTTGCAAATGTGATGGCTATGACAAATGAATTGTTGGATAATACATACAACATTGATACTCAGGTAAAATTTAGCAAGTTCATTTAATTTTGTTTATTAAATTATATTTTGAAATTTACGAATAACTAAATTTGTAGAATTTTGATATGATGAAATTTCAAGGTCGGAGTGTTCATGAGATGTGCTCCATTCCTAAAAACCGTTATTTGTTCTCGACATTGAGTCCATAGGTATGCAACTAGTATTAAAGATATTATTATTGCATTTGAACAGTTGAATGCTATATTTGAATATTTATCTCATAACATGCTTTGGATGTCAAATAGTTTCCTGGTGGACCTTCGACCTCCACACCTTGCAATTCATTTCCTCAAACAACTTACACTCAGGTAGCCTTTATTCATTAATGGTGTTGTAAAACAATGTTAGCTATTTTTCATAATTTTGCATATACAAATCTAAAAAATTGATGAGAAACACAAACATTGGTTGGTCTTGTGAGATCCTAATTATATTTACCATTCAACATCCATCTCATTCTTCCATTCCTTTCATCAAGCATATTTTAACCATTTTATATTACATATCCCAATCTTTAACACCTTATATATTATACAACCTTCCTCCATACTTCATCTTATACACATATCGTTACAAGAAACCTTTCCTTCTGCTCATTATTGATGAAATCTCTTATACATTATTACTACACACCTCAAGCTCCCACTTCATGTCCTATATTCAAACCTTAGACACCACCTAATTCACTTTATGGTCTAATATTCCCTCCTAATTACTTCTCATTAACCTCTAGTATAGTCCAACTTAAAAATGCTTTATTATCTCATCCTAGCTCATCCAATTAATCTAGATACTTGTCCATTTTATGTTCCATCATCCCCTCTTGATCATGTCACATTATCTTCTCCTAATTCACTTTTTGTTCCTTTATTCCTTCCTAATCCCATCCCATTAACATTTAATAGTTCACCTTATTTTCCATGATCCCCTCCTAGCCCATCCCACTAATATCTTCTAGTCCATCCTATGTGTCATTATTCACTTCTACTCCCATCTTATTGTACCAATTATTATTTCACCCTATATTTTCCACCCTATATTCCTTTATCCATTCTATGTTATACCATCTTTATCCATGTTTCATCCTAGGTAACTTTTCTCGATTATTACTACACACAAGTCAAGTTCACACTTCATGTACTATAGTCAAACCCTAGACACCTCCTAATTCACCATATGTCCCATTATTCCCTACGAATCACATCCCATTAACTTCTAATTGTCCACCATATATTTTTTTATCCCATCCTAGCCCAACCCATCAATCTATACTAGTCCATCCTATGTTCCATTAACAGGGCTTCTATTCCCATCCCATTACCCTCTCTTATTTCACCTTATGTTCCATTATCCCCTCTTGGTCTTGTCCCACTATATTTTCCTAATTCACCCTACATTCCTCTATTCCCTCCTAATCCCATCCCATTAACCTCTAATAGTTCATGCTAAATTGTTTAATCCCATCCTAGCCCATCCCATTGATCTATTCTAGTCCATCCCATGTTCCATTATCACATTTGACTCCCATCCCATTGTACCCTCTATTATTTCACCATATGTTCCATTATCCCCTGTTGGTCTTGTCTCTTTATCCCTTCTATGCTAGAGCACCTCCATCCAAATTTTATCCTATACACCATTAGAATAAATCTTTCCTTCCACTCATTATTGACCAAATTTTTCTTCTCCATTACTGCTGCACACCTCAACAACCAACTTCATGTGCTATAGTAAAACCCTAGACACATCATAATTCATCATATGCTCCATTATCCCTTTGAAATTTTCTAGTAACATAGTAATCCTCACTTCATTCATGTGAACTTCATTGTGGAATTATCACTATGTTGACAACATGCCCTCATTAGCATTAGTTCATCAACATATATGCAATACGAATCTCAATGAGCATTGAACTTTGGCATTTGCAAGAGTTGGGACTATCTATATTGTAGTCTCAACTAAGGCCAACCATATACTCTTTCATTTATGACAATTATAAAGGGACTACCTAAACTTCTTTATATTACTATTAGATATGTTGTTTCATTTGCAGTTGTTGACATCAGACAACCTTGGTGATGTTGGTGGCATGATGGACCATGGAGTTGTTGCATCAATAGCCATTTTTAATCCATTGAGAGAGGTATGCAACAAATTAGTCGATTTGACATTATATTTTCTATTTTATGGTCTATTATAGAAAATTTTCATGATACTTTTATGTAGTTTAATTCTATCTTGATGGTTGCTACAGGTGGTTGTCACTCCAGATCGTGGACGTGGTAATGTTGTAAATGTGCATGATGACTATATGTATGCAGTAAATGATTATATTTTGTTATATGTCATTCCACAATTCAATTTCTATGTATTAACATTTTTTATTTTTATTGTATCAGTTTAAGGTCCAAAGTGAAGAGAGGAGGACTACTGAGGATGTTGGAAAGACAAGAGAACCAACAGGAACTCCATCTAGTTGAATTTTGAAGGCAGCATGAGATATTTTTCCTTCCCCTAGAGGGAAATGACTATGTATTAGGGTTGTTTGTTGTATGCCTATGTGGTATTTTGGAACATATATTTTGTACTATGGATATATACATGAAATTTTATATCCATATGACTCCTTTTATACTAAGTTTGTATGGGTTTTTTGGATATATTGTATATACTTTTATCAATATATATCATTGTATAGCCTTACAACTTTTTGATTAAAGAAAATATTATTTTTCTATTGCCATTCTTGAATGATGTTATTATGCGTATTGTGTAAATTGTATGCTTGAATGTTGTAGTCATGGACTTTTTTTACATCTAATGCTTAATTAATTACTTTTGATTGCTCAATAAGCTCCATCTAATACGTATTGTGTAAATAAGTTTCATTCTTGGTGGTTTGTATCCTTTGCAATGCTTCGATTACTTGTGCCTCACTTATTCACATGTATGCTTCACTTATTCACGTGTATACTTCATTTACATTGTGTCTATTCATGTGTATGCTTCATGCTTCCAATGTATAATTCATGTGTTCATGTGTATACTTAATGTATTTGCATGTATGCTCCATTCTTCTTGAGTTTTGTTGTTGTCTAGTGGAAAGGAATTTAACACCAAAAGGTTTCAAATGAATTGTAAGAGCTCCTTCCCATAAAAAAATATCATAGCAAATTGTATTGTTTTTAATTCATGACTAAGGTTGGCATCTAACAACTAATGGTTTTGATTATAAAGCTTAGAAATCATTGCATTTGCATCTATAAAACAAGTGGATGTTTCAAACCTCACGGGCATATATATATATACCTCTATAAACTTGTATGAACGAACATCAAAACACATGATAGTTGTTGATCCAACCAACAAAATTTATTTGCATCTTCTAATATTACAACACTTGACATCTCATTAAAGGAAATAAATGCACATGTTAGTTTTAGTGATACTCTGAAGATAGTAGATGTGTATGAAAAAAAATATAAGCTTGATTTTTGGATGCATCACCCATGTGCAATTATCACATTTCTCCCATATTCATCATTTAAATAAGTTAAAAAACCTCCTTCCATTTTTTATGTGTGAAATAACATGACAAATCATTGAGAAACATAGTCCTATAACTATTGCCACATCATGTTTTATAACTCTAAAGCATAAAAGACCATACGTCATGGATATTGAATATCTAGATCCAATGTTTCACTAGAAACTTGAGTTTGCATCTCAACAAGGGTGCACTATTCAGTGACAATAACTACAATTCAAACTCTTAAGAGATTCAACTAGTGGAACATAGCTCAGAGCGATTTTTCATGTTTGGCTACAAAAGAGGACCATTCCTAGTGTAAATGTACCCACCTAGATGCATTGGAACAATTCATTTGGTCACACAAGTTGCAAAATAAAAGTTGCACCACTTTCTAACTTTGCACTACTTGTATTTAACAACTTTTTCCCCAAACAAAAAGTTGCCACCACGAGAAAATACCTCTGAAATAGAAAAAACTGAGGGAGGTTATTGTAGAGGGGTCATACACAAACCCATAGGCTCAAATGAGAATTTTCTAAGCATCACGCTATCTGAGTAATAACATGTTGAAGTTTGTATCCATTTTGCACTTTGAATTCTTAAGGAATTATGCTAGTTGAATGTAGTTCAGAGCAATTCAACGTGTTTGGGTGCAAAAGAGGACCATGTCTACCATAAAAGTACTCACCTAAATGTGTTGGAATAGTTTTCTTTGGTCACACAAGTTGCAGAACAAAAGTTGCACGACTTTGCAACTTTCAACTACTTGCATTTGACAATTTTTTTTCCCAAGTGAAAATTCGTCACCACAGGAAAAGTCCCCCGAGATAGCAAAAACTGAGAGAGGTTATTGTAAAGGGGCCCAACACAATCTCATAGGCTTAGATGAGAATTTTTTAAGCATCATGGAATGGACTAGTAACAATATGTTGAAGTTTGCAGCCATTTTGTAGTTTGGACTCTTAAGGGATTTAGTCAGTTGCATGTAGCTCAGAGCAATTTGGCATGCTTGAGTGCAAAAGAGGACCATGTCTAATGTAAATGTACCCACCCAGATGCATTGGAATAGTTTTTTTGGTCACACAAGTTGCAGAACAAAAGTTGCACCACTTTGCAACTTTCAACTACTTACATTTGACAATTTTTTCCCCAAGTGAAAAGTCACCACCACGAGAAAATGCCTCTGAGATAGAAAAAAATGAGAGAATTTATTGTAGAGAGACCCAACACAAACCCATAGGCTCAAAAGAGAATTTTTTAAGTGTCATAGTATCTGAGTAACAACATGCTGAAGTTTGCAACCATTTTGGACTTTGGACTCTTAAGGGATTTTGCCGGTTGAATGTAGCTCAGAACTATTCAGCATGTTTGGGTGCAAAAAAGAACTATGTCTAGCGTAAACATACCCACCCAAATGCGTCAGAATAGTTCATTTGAGCACACAAGTTGCAGAATGAAAATTGCACCACTTTGCAACTTTCAACTACTTACATTTTTTCCTAAGCAAAAATTTTCCACCACGGGAAAAGGCCTCTAAGATAGTGAAAACAAAAAGAGGTTATTGTAGAGGGGCCCAATGTGATCCCATAGGCTCAGATGAGAAGTTTCTAAGCATCACGGTATCCAAGTAATAGCATGTTGAAGTTTGCAGCCATTTTGCACTTTGGACTCTTTAGGGATTTTGTAGGTGGAATGTAGCTCAGAGCGATTCAGCATGTTTGGATGCGAAAAAGGACCATGCATAGCGTAAACGTACCCACCCGAACACATCGAAATAGTTTGTTTAGTCACACAAGTTGCAGAACAAAATTTGCACCACTTTGCAACTTTCAACTATTTGCATTTGACAATTTTTTCTCCAAGTGAAAATTCACCACCATGGGAAAAGGCCTCCGAGATAGTGAAAGCCAAGAGAGGTTATTGTAGAAAGGCCCAACACAATTCCATAGGCTCAGATGAGAAGTTTCTAAGCATCACAGAATCTAAGTAACAATATGTTGAAGTTTGCAACCATTTTGCACTTTGGACTCTTAAGGGATTCAACTGGTTGAATGTAGCTCAGAGTGATTCAATGTGTTTGGGTGTGAAAGAGGACCATGCCTAGTAGAAACATACCCACCCAGATGCATCAGAATAGTTCGTTTGGTCACACAAGTTGCAAAATGAAAGTTGCACCACTTTGCAACTTTCAACTACTTGCATATGACTATTTTCCCCAAGTGAAAAGTCACCACCATGGGAAAATACCTCCAAGATAGCAAAAACCAAGAGAGGTTATTATAGAGGGGCCCAACGCAAACCCATGGGCTTAGATGAGAATTTTCTAAGAATCACAATATCTGAGTAACAACAAGTTGAAGTTTACAATCATTTTGCACTTTGGACTCTTAAGGGATTATGTTAGTTAAATGTGACTCAGAACGATTCAGTGTGTTTGGGTACAAAAGAGGACCGTGTATAGTGTAAGTGTACCCACTTAGATGCATCGAAATAGTTCGTTTGGTCACATGAGTTGCAAAACAAAAGTTGCACCACTTGCAACTTTGCACTACTTGCATTTGACAACTTTTTTCCCAAGTGAAAAGTTGCCACCATAGAAAAATGCCTCCGAGATAGCAGAAATTGAGAGAGGTTAATGTAGAGGGGCCCAACACAAACCCATAAGCTTAGATGAAAAGTTTCTAAGCATCACAAAATTTGAGTAATAGCATGTTGAAGTTTGCAACTATTTTGCACTTTGGACTCTTAAAGGATTATGTCGGTTGAATCTAGCTCAAAGCGATTTTGCATTTTTGGATGCAAAAGAGGACCATGCTTAGCGTAAACGTACCCACCTGGATGCATCAAAATAGTTTGTTTGGTCACACGAGTTGTAGAATGAAAGTTGCACCACTTTGCAACTTTCAACTACATGCATTTGACAACTTTTTTCCTAAGTGAAAATTTTCCACCACGGGAAAAGACCTTCGAGATAGCGAAAACTGTGAGAGGTTATTGTAGACAAGCCCAATGTGATCTCATAGGTTAAGATGATAAATTTCTAAGCATCATGGTATCTAAGTAATAACATGTTGAAGTTTACAGTCATTTTGCACTTTGGACTCTTGAGAGATTCTACTGGTTGAATGTAACTCAGAGCAATTCAACGTGTTTGCGTATGAAAGAGGAAAATGCCTAGCATAAAAATACCCACCTAGATGCATCAGAATAGTGTGTTTGGTCACACGATTTGCAAAATGAATGTTGCACTACTTTGCAACTTTCAACTACTTGCATTTGATAACTTTTTCTCCAAGTGAAAATTTGTCACCACGGGGAAAGGCCTCTAAGATAGAAAAACCGGAGAAAGGTTATTGTAGAGGCACCTAACACAATCTCATAGGTTTAGACGAGAATTTTCTAAGCATCACGGTGTCCGAGTAACAATATGTTGAATATTGCAGTCATTTTGCACTTCAGACTTATAAGGGATTCAACCAGTTGAATGTAGCTCAAAGCAATTTGGCATATTTGGGTGCAAAAGAGGACCACGCCTAGTGTAAACATACCCATTTAGATGCACTGGAATAGTCCATTTGGTCACATGAGTTGCAGAATGAAAGTTGCACCACTTTGCAACTTCACACTGCTTGCATTTGACAATTTTTCTATCAAATGAAAACTAGACACCATGAAAAAATGACTTTGAGATCATAAAAACCGAGAGAGGTTATTGTAGAGGGGCACAATGTGATCCTGTAGGCTCAGATGGAGAGTTCGTAAGCATCACAATTTTTGAGTAATAGCCCATCAAACATTGTTTCCCTTTTGCACTTTGGACCTTTAAGGGATTGAGCCAGTTGAACGTAGATCAGAGTGATTCAACGTGTTTAGGTGTGAAAGAGGACCATTCTTAGTGTAAAAATACCCATTTGGATGGATTGGAACACTTTTTTTGGTCACATGAGTTGCAAAACAAAAGTTTCACTACTTTGCAACTTTACATTGCTTACAATTCATACTTTTTCCATCAAGTCAAAATTGGACACCACAAAAAAATAACTCTGAGATAACAAAAATCGAGAAAGGTTATTTTAGAGGTGCCCTATGTGATCCTGATACCTCATATAGAATGCCCGTAACTAACACAGTATCTGGGCAACAAGCCATCAAAGATTGTTTCCCTTTTACAATTTAGACTGTTAAGAGATTGTGTTGCATGAATTACAAATGTTTGACGACAATAATAAGTTTCAAAATTTGAGTAAATATCATTACAAGTGTTTATTTGAATAGACTGTATGCTATATTGATATTGATATGTAATCATTAGGTTGATTCATTTTAGTAAATGAAGTTTTTATAATAAGTTAGTCAATTGGTGCTAGTTATAATAGGGAGAGAATAAAAGAAGAAAAAGAATGATTAGTAATCATCAATGGTTATTACACTCTCAAAGAGTTATAATTGGGTATGAGAATATAAATATAGTTCCTTTCTCACTCTCAAAGAGTTATAATGGGGTATGAGAATATGAATATCATAGCCTAAAGGGACACCCTAAAATTTATGATAACCTAAATGCTATAGTTGTCAAGAAAATCATGCTTCCAAATTCTCCTAGACACAAAATGGTCTCAATGATATTTCATATAATTGACAAGGACATAAGGTACAACCTATTATTAGGAAGACCCTTTACTAAAAAAATGAATATTATTCATTCCATGCCTTTTCAATAGATTTAATTCCTTTAATTAGGAGAAAATTATGTCTACAAGGGATATTTGGAACCCTTAAACACTATCGAAGTGGATTCTACCAAAAAGAAGCTTGGTACACTAATCAATTATGAGGTAGGTTTCAATAAAATAACTATGCTTGAACTTACATCTCCAATATTTTGAGTAAGAAAAATGTACCAACCTCTATGTTAGAAAGTAAAGTGGGGAACCACAAATCAGAGTTTTGTGCCCTAAGTGTTCTCTAGGTGTTGTATCTATACACTAGAATCACTTGTAGGAGAGGGATTAGAGATTAATCTATGTTACAAAATAAAACAAGATAAAAGAATAACTCTAAACAAAAATTAGACCGCATTCATAATATATTATGTGGTCGTTATTCAAATTTCATTTATTGATGTGGTTGACAAGGTAGGGGCAATGTATGCCTCATAGAAATGGGGTCTCATGGTGATTTAAGACAATAATGAGACCCCATTTCTATGAGGCATATGCTTCCCCTACCTTTTCAACCCTACTAAATTGGCAAGATAGTGAGACCCCATTTCTATGAGGCATACGCTACCCCTACCTTGTCAATCACTGTGAGCTAGTGAGCTTGGAAATCTTGTAAATCACCATGAGACCCAATTTCTATGAGGCATATGTTGCCCCTATCTTGTCAACCCTACCCAATTGGTAAGCTAGTGAGTAGTGAGCTAGCTTGATTTCAGGGTTGACAAGGTAGGGGCAGTGGACTCACAGTGATGTACATAGAAATGGGGACTCACGGTAATGTACATCACTGTGAGTCCCCATTTCTATGAGGCATACACTTCCCCTACCTTGTCAACCCTACCGAATTGGCATGCTAGTGAGTTGAGAGACCCCATTTATATGAGGCATACGCTACCCCTACCTTGTCAACCCTACTGAATTGGCATGCTAGTGAGCTCACTAGCTTTCCAATTCAGTAGGGTTGACAAGGTAGGGGCAGCATATTCATCATAGAAATTGGGTCTCACGATAATGTAATAACCCAAGACATAGAAAAAGGGTTGAGAATCATCGTGATATAGTGGGGACATATTAATTGGAGAGATGAGTTCACAACCTTCTGATGCAAACTTTACCCTTGAGTTGAAGCATACTAAATGAGGAAGGGTTGATCAAGTTTTAATGTCAAATAATAATGATGGAAGGAGTTCTAGGGTTTATAGAAGAACAAGAAAATATGCCTTTATACAATATGACATTGTTTCATATTTTGTCATAAATCCGCATGCTTTTTCTTCAAGACAACTTTAAATGCAAACCATAAACCATTACAACTAACTTTAAATATAATATACACATTTAATTGAGGCATATATTAAGGAATATACACATTTGCATGTACTAATTTCTCATAATTTTTGTATATCAAAAAATACACTAAGTCAATAACAAATATTACAATAGTGATGGAAGAACATCTTGAAAATCCTCTCATTTCTCAATACTTGTAGCAATACATGCAGGGAAATAATCCACCCATTTACAACCCAGATCATGAAATATTTTGTAAAAGAAGAAACAAAAGGAGTTGTTGCCCAGTTTCTTTTCTCCAATTCACCTCAGGTGGCCTAGTTATTTGCATTCCAAAATGCTTCAAAACATGTACATCCCCTACTCCCTTGGAGAAACATGGGTAGTAGCCTCTTTGTGGTTGTGTACTCTCACTGGAATTTGGTCCACCAAAAACCTGCAAAAGCCTAACAATTTCAAACATGGACTCACATAAAACTCATTAAAAGACTGATAACTAAATAATTTCAGACATACACCTCCTGACAAGATCTATTATCACCTTCATCCATACTATAAGTAGATCAATTGAAGGTCCTACAATGGTGATGTGGCCCATATTTTTCTACTTTCTCATCTGTCAATGATCCTATGTATAAATTTCAAATATATCACTGACATAATTAACATAAAACATGTAGCATATAAGAATCCAAGAAATCTAAAAAATGGAAAAGAAAGAGAAGATTGAGAACCAAAAAATGCACTAGTAATTGATGTTTCTCATACCACTGAACACTTGCACTAGCAATTGATTTTGTTCTTTTCTTAAGTCGACAATCTTAAGTATAACCTACAGTCGCAAATGCATCAATGATAGTAGTTTTCCAATTTGGTAGGGTTGACAAGGTAGGGGTAGCGTATGCCTCATAGAAATGGGGTCTCTCACCATGAGACCCCATTTCTATGAGGCATACACTGCCCCTACCTTGTCAACCCTATCAAATTGGCAAGCTAGTGAGCTCACTAGCTTGCCAATTCGGTAGGGTTGAAAAGGTAGGGGCAACATATGCCTCATAGAAATGGGGTCTCATGATGTTGTATAACCCAAGACATAGAAAAAGGGTTGAGAATCATCATGGTATAGTGGGGACATATTAATTAGAGAGGTGAGTTCATAGCCTTCTGATGCAAACTTTACCTTCAAGTTGAAGCATACTAAACAAGGAAGGGTTGATCAAGTTTTAATGTCAAATAATAATGATGGAAGGAGTTCTAAGGTTTATATAAGAGCAAGAAAATATGCCTTTGAACAATATGACATTGTTTCAGATTTTGTCATAAATCCACATTATTTTTCTTCAAGACAACTTTAAATATAAACCATAAACCATTACAACTAACTTTAAATGTAATATACACATTTAGTTGAGGCATATATTAAGGAATATACATATTTGCATGTATTAATTTCTCATAATTTTTGTATATCAAAAAATACACTAAGTCAATAACAAATATTACAATTGTGATGGAAAAACATTTTGAAAATCCTCCTATTTCTCAATACTTGTAGCAATTCATGCAAGGAAATAATCCCCCCATTTGCAGACCAAATCATGAAATATATTGTACAAGAATAAACAAAAGGAGTTTTTTCCCAGTTTCTTTTCTCCAATCCACCTTTGGTGGCCCAGTTATTTGCATTCCAAAATGCTTCAAAACATGTACATCCCCTACTCCCTTGGAAACACATGGGTAGTAGCCTCTTCATGGTTGTGTACTCTCATTGGAATTTGGTCCACAAAAAACCTGCAAAAGCCTAACAATTTCAGACATGGACTCACATAAAACTCATTAAAAGACCAATAATTGAATAATTCCATACATACAAATTATAATGAGATCTATTATCACCTTCATGCATACTATAAGTAGATCGATTGGAGGTCCTACAATAGTGATGTGGCCCATGTTTTTCTACTTTCTCATCTCTCAATGATCCTACGTATAAAATTGAAATATATCACTGACATAATTAAGATAAAACATGTAGCATATAAGAATCCAAGAAATCTATGAAATGGAAAAGAAAGAGAAGATTGAGAACTAGAAAATGCACCAGCAACCAATGTTTCTCATACCACTAAACACTTGCACTAGCAACCAATTTTGTTCTTTTCTTAAGTTGACAATCTAAAGTATAACCTACAATCACAAATGCATCAATGACAGTCCTAAATGCATATGACATCAAACACCAATAGAGAATACCAACTTAAAGGTAGTCAATAGAGAGTAGCATATAATTATCATTTTGCAAATTAACAATAATGCAATTTTGCAAACTCTTCTAAAATCAATATTGAACGCTTGAAAGAATGTAGTGATCAATAACATGACTTTACAAATTCAATGTGCATACTTACAAATCAATCTAGGGAACCATCTGGGTCCACTCTACTCTTTATTGTGTCAAGTATTGCCTCGTGTTCAAACTCACACACTTTCCACAAGTTCTTTTTCGTAGGTCTACCCTTATATTTAATCAAATGAATGTTGGTTGGGACGAAAAGGTTCGAGTAGTGAAGAATCTTTTGATGTGTGTCGAAGTCCTCAAACAACCAAACTGCAACATTCTTAACTGGGTACCTTCTAATCCATGTGCCAATAAATACCACTAAACTTGTAGGATATTCTATGTTTTCTCCATCTATAACTGGGGCCTCCAATTTATTTTTGGCCTCGATACAATGACATAGGTAATAATTTGTACCTTCTTCATTGTCTTCATCTGCAATCACTACATAAACATGCCTTGCATTGATATGTTCATCTTGTTAGATGTATTTAATGAACATAAAAATAAAACCTGAAAGTAAGATATATTACCTGGTTCTAGTAGGTCTGATACATGATCAAAGTCAACGGATGATTGAATCTTCATGATTTGTAGAGCCGTCGGGAGTTGATATGTGTCAAGTAGGGTTAGAATTCCTACAGACCATTTGTCAAACCACTCTATCAACTCATAATATTCCATGCATGAAGTGTACATGTAGAACAAAAGCATACCATCTTCCACGTATGGATAGTCCATGTACCTGCATTGGAGCTTCTAAAAGAGTGTAGCTCGCTCAATCCTATTAGTGTACAATAATCCTCATATTTTGCAATGTTAGTATCATCTACTAAATGAAAAAGTATATGAACTAAAGAATTGCCTTCACTACCTGGACCCATTGCATGATTGCACCACTCAATAATTGATCTTGCATCTGTCAACTTTACACTGTCTTTCTACTTTAACTCTTCTCATGCTAAGGATCTTTTGATACATGCACCTACTCCATTATGCCCCCCCTTTCCATTCCCAACCTCTAAGAAGTTCCACATATGGGGAACACCAATGATCCTATGCATCTTGCTCAACCAATAATTTTTTTTGGGGTTCTTGAATTGCAATGTATAGTTACCTAACCATATGAAATGTTGACTAAATGATATGCCTCTGCTAGCCAGATCAGCATAGAACATCTAAAAGCAACCTTGCACAAACTCTATAGAATGTGTGCGATCATCACTAATGTAAAAGTGATACTCCCTCAATACTTTCTTGTTATCCTTTGTACTATCATTTGCATGAATTAATGCTATATGCACAAATATAGCAACTTGCATGGAGTTGTAGTACTATGATTGCACCTCATTATGTGGTTGTAGTGTGTAGTTCTCCTCGAAGTCAACAACTGAAATGATGTCATGAAGTGGAAAAGTGTCCTTGCATAACTTGAACTGTGAGCCCAACCAACGAGCTCTATGTGTATGCCTTGCATACTCATAGAGCACCTGATCACAAAAAATGCCCATAAACTAATACACTGGAATCTTATCACTGACCAATTCACACTTCTTTTCTTCTTTCCCATCTTTTAGACTGTAGACCACTATCTCAAGTATTTTCCAAATTCCATAATTATGTCTCCAATAGTGTGTGTACTAGCCATCTTGGAAAATTAGAAAATGTTGTATGCCACCACAATGATCACATGTGCCATCCAAACATGACTTCTTGTAAAAAAAATTACCATCCACTCTTTCACACAAAACGGAAGATACAAATTCCCTTGAGGATTTAGGTGGAGGCCTTATGTTACATTCCTACAAAACATTGTTAGCATGCATATCTACACATATACATTGATAAACATCATAATGGTTAGAAACTCAATATGTAATCTACAACAACAACAAGTGTGTGTGTGATTTATTTTGACATAAAAAGGCTTTAGCATTTCAAGATACCTTTGACACATTTTAATTTTAGGGAACTTTCGTACAAAATCAACAAAAAATTGGGTTTGAGTGGTATCCAAATAATGCTTTGGATGTGGCTCATGGATTTTACTACCAATTATCCTTCTAGAACATATCTTTGATTTGGAGAGTTCCTTGTGTTATCCTTCCAATAATCTATTATTATAGATCTCCAGGGTTGAGCAATTCGTTTATCTTTTCTATGGGACTCTACCCAAGAATACCCATAACTCATTGCTATTTGGATCCTCCACTCTTTCACGCCTTCCTTTGGCTCTCATTAGAGATTATCTACTTATTTTCAAAGTCTTACTTGTCTTTGTAAGGCTCAACTTTTTCCTTTTTTGACTGCTTAGCAGTGTTGTCATCACACATTGTGTGGCACAACTATCCTTCATGAGTGAGGTAGAACCCACGCTCTTGTATGCACTCATCAAGTTCTTTACAATGGAATTTTCACTTGAGTCATTCAAAACTCTTAGCCCAAGAGCCTTCATGGTGGGCCTAAATTTGAGTTGCCTCATCATTTCAACAAATAGTTGGCATCTTCAACCCTCACTTAGCTTCACAAAAACTAAACTCCATATACTTTGTGCATATCTTTGACATGAATGTTTTGGAATCTTATTAGGCATCCATTTCAAAACATTAGAATCAATATCAATAAAAAAATGTAGGTTTTCTATGCAAAAATCTATGAGGAGTTCTTTGATGTAAATTTGTGTCAACATTAGGAATGTCAACAACATCGGGGATAGATCACATACTTCAATTAGAATGCCTTCAAATAGAGATGTGTTTGCTCGCATACCTTGAGATTGACATGTAAACGATGTTGTACTTCCAACTTGAGATGTTGTTTATGGAGTGCCTTCAAATAGAGATGTGTTTTCTAATGTACTTTCAAAATGAAATGTTGTTGATGGTGTGTCTTCAATTGGAGATGTGATTTCCGATGTACTTGGAAAACCACATGTTGTTGCTGGTGTGTCTTCAACTAGATATGTGCATTGAACTTCACCTATGGTTGATGATGTGCCCCCAACTTTTGGATCCATTTGTGTCCTTCCATGATATTTGTTCATTTTTGCCCTTTGTTTTGCCAATTGGACATCTCTCTTAGATTGCACATAAATTTTTGGTTGTATGGGCTGCAATTCATTTGCTTCACGAGCTACAATTTTTTATTCTGTTCTCCTTGCATTTTTAACTGTGTTTTCTTCCAGTGTTAGATCCTTTGTTCATTTCCTTGGCATGACGTTGAATGCTACATGTTCAGAAACATGCATAGAATAAAAGTAAGTAATGCATTTTATGAAACATATTGATATCGATGATTACATTGCATTTTATGAAACACACCAAAGCATTTTATGAAAGAAGGCAACAAGTTGTTTGGAATTATCAAACATGTCTATGCTACAATATTTTTCATGCATACATCTACCTCCATACTGCAAGAAAAGTAAGTAATGCATTTTTTCAAACATATCGATACCGCTTATTAAATTGCATTTTATGAAACATATTTGTATCGCTAATTGCATTGCATTGCATATTTTTAAAACTCAAAGCATTACTTTACATTGTATAACTAATGTGACTTATCAAACATTACATATCTTATCAAAAATTGCTGTCCCCAACCTAGGGTTTATAGCGAGCTTCAAAAAACCCATAACTTTTGATGTGTTTGGTGAAAATATATGAAACTTGGTACTAATTTTTTGTATGCCTATATGCATTTTCTGACAAAAGGAGGGTTGCTAAATCATCATTTTGTGTGAGTTATTGAGGATAGTTTTTTTCTTTTTGCAACTATACTGTGTAAAACCTAGTACTTTGAGGGATTTGTACAAAAATTGCTTCATGTAAGCATTGATCAATGTTAAGACTTGGGTTTGAGGGGAGTATTTGGAATGTGGACAAGTGCTTAGGAGCAAAGAAGTTTCAAACCCAGGGTATAAATTGCAGCCACCTTTGGAAACTAGAGAATTTTGTGTTTGTTATTGTCAAAAACACATTGTGATTGTCAACCAAGCCATGAAGGACATGAATTCCAAGAAGGGTTTGTGATGCTATATCTTGGAATTATTCACTATTTCTTTGGAAATGAGGTAACTTAGAAAGATAATAAGCATTTTAAATTGTACAAAATTTTCCCTTTTTTTATTTCTTAGAAAGGTAAATGGTATGAATGAATGGAAACTTGCATTAACAACTATGTCAAGTCACTTGAATTTATCTAAGCACATGATGAAGGTGAATTTTTTATGGAACAAAAAAATTAATGGAAACTTGCGTTAACATTGATGAAATCTCATAGGTTTTTCAAATTAGTTGAAAATATTTTTTTTCCCACAACCATCACTAATAATGATTTTGAATCTATTATGTCATGTTTTCCATTTTTGATCTTCAAGCTCCTAAAAATTAAACTTTTACATTCAGCATCCATCTAATTTAATGTTGAATTCTATGTGTGACAATGAAGATTAATAAAATCATCAAATGAATGGTCTATAAATTGTCAAAACAAAACAAACAAACTCAATATAAACATCTACCTAAAATGAAATAAATTGAATTCCACTAGCCATGCTGGAAATGGACTACTATTGTATGCAACTCTCATCCAATTCAATGTTGAATTCTATGTCCAATTGTTATGATTAATAAAATCATTAAAGGAAATTAGTTGATATTGTCAAAAACAAACAAATATACTAAATGTAAACATTTCAATATTACCAAAATGAATATATTACATGAGATAATGTAAAATGATGTAGAAACATCAAAATGTCTTCTTCTACATTATCTAGCATGCAAATTAGTGGTAAAAAGGTGATGGATCAAGCATAGATTGGTACAACAGGGATTCAACTGCATAAAAAAGGCATTTTTGAGTTGGCTAAAGCGCTAAAACAGACAAATGCAAAAGTATGTGGGCCTAAATCATGGGGCCGACCCCTATTTTACCATTTCAAGGTAAAACAAATTTGGTTCTCACCAAATTTGGAGAGCGAAAAATTTGGCACATGCCAAATGTGTTGCTTTGAGATGTTCACCTTGCATAGGGAGGAAAGGAGTGAGAATTGAGATAGAGAGAGAGAGGATAGGAGTGAGAGAGATTAGTCTAGGTAGTGTGGTAGGGATTGAGACCTGAGAGAGATGGATACTTTAGAGGGATAGAGAGTTATCCAGCTAGGGTGGGGGGAAATACCTGACAACAAGAGAGGGGTTGGGAGGGATGAGACCTGAGAGATACAAAAAGACCAAAGGAGGAGAGAGATAGGAGCATGGGAGAGGGGGATGGAGTGAAATATATTTGTCTAGGTAGGGTTGGAGGTATGTGAGACTTGACAAAGAGGGAGTGAGAGAGAGAGAATTGGAGTGAGATAGATTAGTCTAGGTAGCGTGGGAGGGAGTGACACCTAAGAGACAGAGAGACTTGAGAGGGAGAGAGTTATTCAATTAGGGTGGGGGGAAGACCTGAAAGAGGGAGTGGGAGATAGAGGGATGGGAGACCTAAACCCTCAACCCTAAACCCTTAAAACCAAACCCTTAAACCCTCAACCCTCAACCCTCAACCCTCTACCCTCAACCCTCAACCCTTAAACCCTAAACCCTTTACCTTGTACCCTCTACCCTCAACCATCTACCCTCTACCCTTAACCCTTAAACCCTAAACCTTAAACCCTCTACCATCCTACCTCAACCCTCAACCCTCTCTATCTCTCTCTACCCTCTGCCCTCTACCCTCTACCCTCAACCCTCAACCCTTAAACCCTTCAGCCCTTAAAACTTAAACCCTAAACCCTTAAACCCTCTACCATCTACCCTAAACCCTTAAACCCTCTACCCTTAAACCATAAACCCTAAAATATAAACCATAAACCCTTAAACCATAAACCCTAAACCCTTAAACCCTCTACCCTCAACCCTCTACCCTAAACCTTTAAACCCTAAACCCTAAGCCCTTAAAACCCTAAAATCTAAACCCTTAAATCCTCAACCCTCTACCCTTAACCCTCAACCCTCAACCCTCTACCTGTAATCTCTCAACCCTATACCCTCAACTCGTAAGCCCTTCAACCCTCAACCCTTAACCCTTAAACCCTAAACCCTAAATCCTCAACCTTTAAACCCTCAACCCTTAACCCTCTACCCTCAACCCTAAACCATCAACCCCATCCCTCCCCCCTCTCTCTCTTCTTCAGTTAGAGTGGGAGGGAGTGGGAGAGAGGAGTGGGAGAGAGAGGGAGTGGGAGAGAGAGGGAGTGGGATATAGAGGAATGGGAGACCTAAACACTCAACCCTAAACCCTTAAATTCTCTACCCTCTACCCACAACACAATACCCTCTACCCTCTACCCTCTACCCAATACCCTCTACCCTCAACCCTAATCACTCAACCCTATACCCTCAACCCTTAAACCTAACTAAAATCTCTACCCTAATCCCTCAAGCCCTATACCTTGAACCCTTAAACCCTTCAAGCCCTCAGCCCTTAACCCTTAAAGCCCTAAAGCCCTAAACCCTAAACCCTTAAACCCTCTACCATCTACCTAAACCATTAAACCCTCTACCCTCTACTCTTAACCCTCTACCTCTACCCTTGCCCTCAACCCTAAACCCTCAAACCTCTCTCAGCCCTACACCCTCTATCCTTAAGCTATAAATCAGTAATCCTAAACCCTAAACCCTAAACCCTCTACCCTTGGCCCTCAGCCCTCTACCCTCGACCTTCAAACCCTAGAGCCACGCCAACCTCTACCCTCTCTACCCTAAACCCTTAAACTCCTAAACCCATAGAAGCCCTCTACCCTCCTGCACCCTCTACCCTCAGCCCTTAAAGTAGCCAAGCCCTCTACCCTCTACCCTCTACCCTTAAACCCTAAACCCTTAAACCATTTGTACCCTTAAACCCTAAACCCTAAACCCTTAAACCCTAAACCCTAAATGCTTAAACCCTCTACCCTTAACCCTTAACCCTCTACGCTCTACCCTCAACCCTAAACTCTCAACCCCCTCCCTCCCTCTCTCTCTCTCTTATTTAGTTAGGGTTGGGGGGAAGACCCAAGAGAGGGAGAGGGAGAGAGATGGAGTGGGAGATAGAGGGATGGCAGACCTAAAACCTCAACCCTTAAACCCTTAAACCCTCTACCCTCAAAATAATACCCTCTACCCTCAACCCAATACCCTCTACCCTCAACCCTAATCCCTCAACCTTATATGCTCAACCCTTAAACCCAACTAAACTTTCTACCCTAATCCCTCAACCCCATACCCTCAACCCTTAAACCCTTCAACCCTCAACACTTAACCGTTAAACCCTAAAACCTAAACCCTTAAACCCTCTACCATCTACCCTAAACCCTTAAACCCTTTGTACCCTTAAAACATGAACTCTAAACCTTAAACCCTTAAAACCTCTACCCTCTACCCTCTACCCTAAATCCCCTCCCTCCCTCTCTCTATCTCTCTTATTTAGTTAGGGTGGGGGGAAGACCTGAGAGAGGGAGTGGGAGAGAGAGGGAGTGGGAGATAGAGGGATGGGAGACCTAAACCCTCAACCTTGAACCCTTAAAACCAAACCCTTAAACCATCTACCCTCTACCCTCTCCCCTCTACCCAATACCCTCTACCCTAAATCCTAAACCCAATACCCCCCCCCCTCTCTCTCATCCCTACAGCCTCTACCCTTCTACCCTTAAACCGTAAACCGTAATCCCTAAACCCTAAACCCAAAACTCTA
>VDFB02111811.1:59968-89731 GCA_007258455.2 Sequoia sempervirens
CATAACATGACCATGTTGATAATGGAGTCTGATTATCTTCTCAATTCAAATGTTTTGATTCACTCGTGTTTCGATCCCTATAAATAGATGCATATTTGATTTAAATCTATACCTTCTCCATTGACACCTTTGTTCCACAAACAACATAATTTACTAAATGATCTACAAATTGACCTCATGTCCTACACAAATAGATGCAAAATTAAAATATTTTTTTCCTCTCATTGAGCTTCTGCACCTCTTCAGCATACCCATTGCACACCAAGGTGTGATTGCTAGTTTATATATTGCACACCAAGGTGTGATTGCTAGTTTATATTTTGTTGACATAGAAGTGGAACGTCTCAAAATTTGTGTTTGAAGACCGTCAATATTCTCCATAGTGGTGGACAGATAGAGGAGCATTTATAGGTACATACTGCTATTTTCTACATCTCGGTATTTATGACTTTCGACTCATCTCCCACAGCAGTCAGAAATTCGTTGGAAGTTTTATTCAGTACACAAATGACGTGGGCTCACTGAGTTGTTGGTAGAGGCGTGGGGAGCGGGATTCTTGTTTTGTGATTACCTAATTGATATTCAATCGTATTTAATTGATTTGGTAAAGTTGAATAGTCCAGTCCGTGTCCGGAAGTGGAGATTAATAGAAAATAGGGTTAAAGTCAACTACGGAACTTCAGAGAAGCAGTGCGCCAACGTTGACGGCTGCTTACCTAGTACCAAAACAATAAATAGTTGATTGAAAAATAGTCTTCTTTAATAGGATAATTGATATTCGTGGTTGGATAGTGATATTCTCATGTGATGGAAAGTAAGTTACCAATCAATTCTTATGGGTGATTGAAGATAACACTAGTATATCTATCCTATCACATAGTCTATATAGAAAACGTCGAGAGATCAATTGTAGGAATCCAAAATGACAATAACATTAATATTGTGTGTTTGTAATAATATTTTCATTAGTTGCATCATAAATAATATCATTGAATTATCTTATAATATACAATAAGAGTGTCATCATCATTTACTCTGTTATGCAAAAAGATACACATAAGACGAGATAAAGAGTTCAAATTTTAGTAATACTAATCATTCTAACCTGTTTAGAAGGAGACTCCACAACTTTAGTTTGACCTTTGCCCCTGCCTCTCCTTAAGCCGTAAAATCCATGTTCCCATCCACAACAGCGTTCTCTTCATTTTGCAAAACATATTTTCTAGTATTTTAGTGTAAGCAGAGATAACACAAAACAACCATGAACCCTAAGCATCGAATTCGCCTGGCAACTGACATTTTCAACAAAATATATGAACTCAAGCATCACGTCCTTGAATACGAGTTATCTCTCTAAATAGTTCTAGCATACAATCATTACACATCACTCATTATGATAAATGATTAGAAAGCATTATGTAAATGCCTCGATGGAAAAATGTTTAAACAAATAATGTTGAAACTATATATATATATATATATATAATAGACTACGTTTACAAATAAATAAATAAAATTTGCACGACATTAGTTATCTCTCTAAATAGTGACAACATTAGCTAATAATGCTCTCTTATGAGTTGACAAAAAAACAATAGACTTGTCAATCAAGCCATCTTTGCAAATATAATTATGTAAACTTCACATTTTGTGAATGCGTAGTATGAAATATATCTAAAAGAGTTTCAATTAAATGTCAAAGAGAAGTCCCTATCAAAGGCTACAAATATGGAGAAATGGAGAAGTATTTGAAAAAACAATAAATCTGAAGTAATTGCAATTTAAATGGAGAAGTATTTGAAAAAAATAGTAAATATGAAGTAATTGCAATTTTATCTATATATATAGAACTGTTTTGTATACTTGGTTCTATAGTTTTTTTGGTCAAACTCTGTTCCTATGTTCATGGAGTTACTGCTATGTATTTTGCAAAATCTTTTAGTAAATGATTTCTAATATTGAGAAAAAAAAGAGAGAAATTTGAAAATCCTCATCAAAACACTTTCGAACAAAAAGAAGAAATGGCCTAGGAAAATTGCGGTCCTTCCTGTTCCAATGAAGCGGTTACTTCTGAATCCTAAACCCTATAATTGTTTCACACTTCAAAATAAAAAATCCACTCACCACTTTTACTAAAATCCCTCCGAGTGGAATGATATCGAGTAGTAAAAGGGTTTTGAAGTTCAATTTCATTGTAAAGAGTTGCAATTGGGAAAAATTGTTTTGTCCTAGGCCTAAATAATTGAAATCATTTCATTTATTTTATTCCTAAACCAGCAAGGTGCAAGTACACTTGGGAATTTAATAGTGTTAAAAATAAAACCCTAACCCATATTAGTTATTAACCGACTAGGGGAGAGGACCCAGTAGTTGAGCACCCTAACTTCGTGCTTCTAATTATCCTACGTGGAAATTTCAAATCACTCCCAATTTTTTACAGTAGCTTACTTGGCAAGTCCCCTGCTTATAACTAAGGTTTCAGAGCCACATCTTCAAATATGATGCCACATCAGCATGCTTTTGTCAATGTGTCTAGAAAGACCCAAAAGAAAGTGAGACCAATACTTGTGCATTCACAACATGTTTTATTGAGCGATGATGTGGAATCACATGATTGGTTGCTTTTTAGATCAAAAGAATACATTTTGTTTAATTATGGGTAGTCATCATCAACACTAACAACTTTAAAGTCACAACTATTGGTCCACTATTGATAAAATATTGGACATTATATAAACAAATACTATCACAACCTGAGCCCTCTCCCCTATTCAACTCCCCTATTTGAATAAAAACAAAATAAGCCCTAGAAATAAATTAAAAAAATGAGGGAGGAGGGCAGGCTCACCTCCGACAACCATGTTTTGTTCTCCACGTCGGTCATAACAATGTTGAGCCATTCACCATTTTTGGCCTCCACTTCGGCCACAATATTTGCCAAAGAAGCACAAAGTCTGCACTTGGGTAAATAGAACTCTAAAAGAGTCGCCTCTTTCTTGGTAGCGAGTGCTAATGGCAGAGCTCGCTCCTCCGCCTCTCCCTGTTCTTCTAGAGACAATTTAGAAGGCGTTGTTGCTGCTTTCAATTTTATCTGACCATTGCTACTCGTTAAATTGGTGATAACCTTCCATGCATTGAAGAGCGATTAGAAAAGCCAGGCATACCCACCCTGCAACTCTCCCCATTGCACTCCAACGACCATTTCCCATGTGTATAATTTTACTTTCTGTCCATGGCAATCCAGCCATCTCAAACACACCATGTTGACTCAATGGTGCAAAAGATTGGGGTTTTAAAGCTTCTGCACTCCACTGAAACTGTAAAATGTTTCAGAAAAGGTCTGTGAGAACTTATCATAATGGAAGTTTCAAAATATGTTATTACAGATCTTTCCAAAAGATTTTCACTATTCTAGAGGAAATTAAACATGATAATTTGTCATCTTCAGACTCACTTAGAAAAGCAATTCTTGACATCAGAAAGAAACATCAAAGATTACTTGTGAATTTATTGTGATCCTCTACAATTTGTCATGTCTATGTTAAAGTTCTCCTTACATCTGAAAATACTAAGAGAAAAATTTTGTATGTTATAATTGAAAAGATCTAAATAGGGCCATCAAATCTATCCCTTGATAAGAACTTTAGGAAAACATTACCTGTAGGCTTTAGCACAATTTCCTTGCAGACAGGATGTTGTAGATTTGGTGAAGAAGATTGCTTTCTAATTCTGCCTGTAGACTTTTCTAGGCACTCTTTTATTCATGCACATGATTGAGTCCCCCCATATTTTGTCTCACATTGATGCCAGCATAAGATTTCTACCAGAATAGGGAAATTATCAATTTCCTCTCCAGCTAGCATGATCCTTCGTGTCATTCTTCACCATCTCTAACTGCATGACCTCGGTATGATCTTCCCCGAATCTGCTTTTCCCGAAATCTTCAATCCTATTTTCTGTATTCTCCCCCGCCATGGTTATCTTCCAATGTATGTTTCGAAGGGATTGAAAAATTAGTTCTCCTCTTTTTTAGAAGGTCATTTCATTCAAGGTCGTTTTAGAATGCTGCTCGGGCTATTGCTTTGGATGTCCTCTACCTCCTCCTCTACCCTTTCTATTGTCCCCATCTCTATCACCATCCCTGCCTCCTCTACCTCCTCATACCTGCCCCCACCCTACAAACTGGCATCTCGGTCTTCTCCGCGACAATAGTGATCCTGGCAATGTCAATCGAACCGACAGAGGAAACCAATCTTTGTAGGCCTGGGTCATCCCTGGGTATACTGGTCCCTAATCATAAGGCCATGGCCTGGCCACTAGCTATTTGAAGGACTCAATTCCTCATCTGTGGGGATGGTACAACCCTATGTCATCTCCCTCGTAGTTTGTGCAAATATGGCCACATATTGGTCATTAGGATGATCATATGTGTTTCCAGACTGGTGAGCAATGTGGTCTGGTAGATACTGCTCTATCATGGTATGCTCTCGACCCTACATCAAATGGTCCTACTTGGTGAAGAACAATTACTATACATCATCATACTAGGCTGACATCCCAAGATAAGGCCTCCATGTGAAAATTGTCATCTCATTGATGACCCAACGCTAATGCTGAATACCTGCTGCCCTTATGTGAGTAAAAATCAATACACCCTTGTATCTCCAAATGACTGGGTCATCTAGCTCCATGTCAACAAGTGTGACTCGTGGGCGAAGCACGACAATGTGCTCCCAGGCTCAAATATGCAGCAGTGTAACACCTAATCTGATAGCCCGACTATCATAGTATGCAAACTCATGAAGATCATGGTACATGGAGGCCAACATCACTGGCCCCCAGGAAAAGTACTCCCTCTGTCGAAGCATCTGCTCCCAAGCAAGACCCCATCTTGGGATAAAGTATTGGTCACGCCGATCTAGTGCCACGAGTTCTGAGATGATGGCAGCAACTATTAATTTGAAAGTCGGTACCACAGTTTTGTACCTCTTGAGCTCAATCTAACCCTATGAAAAAATAATCTCCTCTAGGCCCATAATCTCAAAGTAGGCATCCCCACCGGCATCCACATCATAGATGACTCTCTCTCCATGGATAGCTAAATGCAGAATGCACCACACGTCCTCTAGTTTCATTGTGGCCTCACCTGTCAGGAAGCGAAATGAATAGGTCTCACTATGTCAGCGCTCTGCCAATGCTATCATCATGTTGAGGTGCGTCCTGATCACTGGGGCATAAGCAATGTACCATAATCTAATCGCCCCTAGATGCTCTTGGAGTACCTCGTGCAAAGGGGGTCCTGAGGGGTAAGTGCACAAAGTTGAGTCCATGAAACGTGGAAGTTTTTGCCTTAACCAAAAAATTGAAATCGGCTTTGACAAAATGGGATCCCAATTTTCATTCAGCTTCGGGATCCTGAGCCTGACATGGAATGGGATCCCGCTTTTTAAAAATCAGGATCTCATTTCCCATAGGACCTCGAACCAATGGAAAAGGAACGAGATCCCGATTTCCATGAAACGGGATCCCGATTACCACAAAACGGGATCCCGATTTCTACAAATCGGGATCCCGTTTTATATTGCTATTTTTTTTTTAAATAAACAGAGTTCACTACATAGCGGACGGGACCCTGAGTACTGGCGACAACGACCCCCACAATCAGCTATAGGTACCCACCTACGTCCCATTTTTTTGTATTTTTCTATTTTTAATTGAAATTGTGAAGAAAATAAGTGAATTTAGCATGTTTTTTTAAAAATTTATTTCACATTTTGAGCATTTTTTTAACTGTTATAGTAGAAATGAATAATTGTAAAAATAGACGAAAAAATACAATGAAACCTGAAGGTTTTTTAATAAAAATGGAAAAATGAACCTTGAACTGTGTTTTACAAACAAAATTTAACTTTTGAAACCTAAATTGTTCGATTAAACCAAAAAAAATTGAATTTGAAAACCCTAATTGAAACAAAACAAAAAAAATTGCATTTCAAAACCCTAGAAATCGAAATGAAATAAAAAATTGCATTTAGAAACCCTAATCAAGCTTTTTGAAACCCTGAATTCAAATCAAACGAAAAAAATTGAATTTGAAAACCCTAGTTTGAATTGAAAAGAAAAAATTGCATTAAAAACCCTAATTGCTTAGAAATTGAAACCCTAAATTGAATTGGAACAATTTTTTTTGTTAAAACCCTATATTGAAATCAAACAAATCATTTTGATTTTGAAAACTAGGTAATTTCGAGTTCAAAAAAATTCATTTGCATTGCTTAAATGTTTTAAATTTTATTTGCTTTGTATGAAAAAATGATATTTATTAAACTTTAGTTTCAATGTTAAATTATAATTAGATTAGAAAACAATATGTTAAAGAATAGTTAAAATTCATAAAGTTTATCTTGATGTTTGTTTGCAAATTTAGTTAGCAAATTCATAAGTCTAAGTGCGTACAATCGATTCCAATTGGCATTAACTTGCAAGTCTAAATTATGCCAAGGGCCACCCAAACTTCACCCTAAGTTTGCTAAAGCCTAGAACCTAAACTGTAAAATCTAAACCCTCAACACTAAAGCATTTGAATTTTTTCTTAGGACCTTAAAATGAAATTTGGATGCCTTAAAAAACCCTTTGTTGTCACCATTTAGTAGAGCTTTTTGTAATGTTTTCACTTATTTGAACACATAATATAAAACCTTTTGGTTTCTACGATTTTATGAAGAGTGGATGATCACTCTCTATGACACTTGACATGATCATTAGGGATCTAAATCATTGGAAGAAAACTTTATTCTATTATATACAAAAGATAGGAGAGCGCGAGTGAGAGTGCTATGGGTAAAGTTTCTTTCATTGGACATACCTAAAATTATGTAGGTTCAATGTCAAGAATGGGTCTATTTGGTATATTTATGAAAACTATTATGAATATCTAGAATGCCATAAAAGTATAATTATAGCAATTCCAGTTGGA
This sequence comes from Sequoia sempervirens, assembly GCA_007258455.2. NCBI lineage: Eukaryota > Viridiplantae > Streptophyta > Pinopsida > Cupressales > Cupressaceae > Sequoia > Sequoia sempervirens. The sequence continues at coordinate 66,945 of VDFB02111811.1, forward strand.
AACACTTGGGTACATATATATCATATGAAATTTAAATCTAGTAAGGTGTCTATTATATAGGAGAGTCGATAATACATGGAAAGAGGTTTGTATGGGAATATATGTATTAAGAAACACATACCACATGACCTCTATAGGATTTTTAAGATGTGATCCTAGATAATAATCCACCCATCCTCAATCATAATGGATTCTTTATCAATTAAGAGAGATTCAATAACCATAAAATTACCTATATTTTGATACTATATAGATTTATGTGGAAGGATAGAAATGCATCAATAAGGAGACCAAGATGGAACCATTTAACACCTAGAAGGTACACCTATTACATGGGAAAGGGAGGAGGTACATGATGATAGGTTGGAGGAACTACATGCTATTATTACAATTTAGAGATAGGAGGATGATTCATATAAAAGAAATATAATTAAATATTTATATTATTTAGTATATTATATTTAAAAAATATTAATATAATATAATATATTAAATAATATAAATATTTAATATCATAAAATATAATATAAGATTACAATTAAGGATAGGTAATGTTACAATTTACTTGGGGTTTCAATGAGGATTAGGCTTAAGATTCAATTAGGTTTGTAGTAAATAGTTAGGTTACAATTAGGAATATATAATAAATATTAATATAATTATAATGCAAATATAAATTAATTTAAGTATAATATAATTTAATATAATATAATATAGGAATACATTTAAGATTAGGTAAAGGTTATAATTTAATTAAGTTTCAATTAGGTTTACAATTCAATTAGGATATGGTTAGGGGCGGGGATCATTTAGCATTCTATTATGGTTAGAGTATGGGTTACATTTAAGATTATTGTTATTTTTGTGATATGTATAGATTGATTCATTTTTAACATGATACTTTTTTTTATTAGAGGGGTAAACACTTTTGACCCAGAGCTAGCTGGAACTAATGAGGCTATATAGTATGACTAAATTTGGACCTCACTATACATCTAGATCCCCTTAAGCCATCCTATCACCCTAAATCGTAAATCGATTTCTTAAGGGGTCCCAATATGACAAATTTCTTAAGGGGATCAAAGAAGCTCTTAAAATTTGGTGAAGTTTCCCAAGGCAACCAAATTTAACAATAATAAGATCATGCAAGATTATAATATGAATGAGATTTCATGATCTAGGTTGGTCAGTTGAAACAAGAGTAGATCTCAATCAACTATTCCACAAGAAAATGTTCTTCACTAACTTGCAAGTTCATTAAATATTCCAAGGGGCACCAAAACTTTAAACTAAGTTTTGTAAACCCTAAACCCTGAACTCTAAAATCTAAACCCTAAACACTAAACCATTCATTTTGTCCTACCCAACACCTTAAAGTGAAATTTGGTTGTCTTAGGAGAATCCACCATATTCCATTCCCTTATGCCATGTAATTTTGTCCTAGGATCTTACTACATGTACATCCCCTTAAGTTATCCTATTACCCTAAACCCTGAACTCTAAAGTCTAAAGTCTAAACCCTAAAGCCATCATTTTTTCTTTAAAGGATCTTAATGAAATTTGGTTGCCTTGGGAAACTTCACCAAATTTTATTCACTTGAGCCATGTCATTTTCTCCTAGGACCTCACTAGACGTAGATCCCCTTAAGCCATCCTGTCACCCTAAATCGTAATTCGATTTCTTAAGGGGATCAAAGAAGTTCTTAAAATTTGTTGATGCCATCAGGATGATCGATTCTGCTCTTGATAGGCATCGACGAGACAGAGAACAAATGAGAAAATTTTATTTTGATGGTCTCTCTTACAAACAAATATTAGACCTTAAAATAATGAAATCCCATCTAGCCCCCTACTTTCTTGATCCCGTTACTCGACAACCCATTCCACCCAACAAATCTAGAATATCCATGGGGTGGTGCATACATCCGCAAATGAGTGCACATTTTTGGGATCGATGGTATATGGTTTTTGATAGTCCCCCACATGCTAATTGGGAGTGCCCATTGTATTTTTTGAGAAAACTGTATGTAGAGTTTGTTTTGGGGCAAAAGCCCAATTATTCTGATTTTAGATCATTTCAGGGTGTTGGTGGTGGCATGCCACAATAGAGACTAGGGGCAAGGGTTGATCCCCAACACCCCGTGCATGCACAACCCCTTGTTGCTCCTGGTCCTCCCATTCCTGCACCTATACATCATCAAGCTCTAGTCTCAACATTAGGTTCCCTTAGTACACTCGTAGGAGACCTTGATCAACATACTTCTGCAATAGCGAGTGAGGAGCATAGAGACAATGATGATGATGGAGGAGTTTTTTATGGAGCTAGTCTGAGTACCACTCCAAGAGTGTCGAGGCCCGTCCCCCATATATGTACTAGTTGTCATCAAGTATGCTATGGACTTGATCAGGCCACACCTAGTTCAAGTGGACGGGGAGATTCTGGTGGTTCATCTGGTCGCATCGGTTCATTTGTAGAGTTCCTCATAGCAGACCATCACCCTGAGGACACTGCGACATAGGTATAAATATGCATCTAGATGTACGTTCATTTTATAAGAATTTTGATGGTTGTATATATCAAAGAAAAGTTTGAAATACATTTTAACAATCAAATTGTTTGGTGTACAGATGACACTAACGATGCAAGGGAAATAATCTATTCCACGAGTACATACATCGACACCGGTCATACTCGAAAACCCTTATGGGGTATTTTGATTTCAATTTTTAAAATTATATATGAAATCATAAATTATTTAACTTGAGTTTTAAATTTATAATTGAATCACATATATGTTTTAAATATTTATGTTGGTTTAGGCGAGTTAATCGGCATCCACATTGATTCCTCCTAAGGGATTGTCAAACACTCCTCCACTATTGGGCATCATAGATCAAGAGTAGGTACATTCATATTGTAATTTTTTTAAAAGTTTACATTAGTATAGTTAGAATTTTATGAGTTTTGAATTCACTAGATATATGAAACGCATGCATGTACACTTTTAAATATTATAAGCGTTAAATGTCTATGTACATGTATGTCTAGGTTGATACCACAATAAGAATGGGCATTGGGAAAACATTTGATGTTGCAGTTACTTGTGAGGCCACTAATTTCCAGTTGTTTACAAAACTTTCTACACAAAATGTGAAAACTTGAATATATATATATATATATATATATATACCTAATTCAATTGTACATGCTTTAATTTTGATCTTGTAGGACTTTTTTAGTGCAACTTTTAGCCCTAACCCAAACATAGTTACACCACCAGGACGACATGTAGAGTAGGTTCCAGATCAAATGGTAATTTAATTTTTTTATTATATTTAAAGTCAATTATTAATTTTAAATTGAATATATACATAATATGAGATTTTTACATATTATTTTTCTTTTATAGCATGAGACACATCTTGTAGTTGAGTATGTATAGCCAGGTCCTGGAGAAGAGCCTAGTGCACAACCTTGGAATACGGTACAATTAAAATATGATAAATTATAAATTAAATTGGATTAAAAAAAAAATTAATTATAGAGTTGTACATCTAATTTCAAATTTATTTGTCTTGTTTATGTAAATTGATTTAGAGAATTTAGAGGTTGCTTCAGGTGCACCAGAGCATCCAGACGTAGATATGATGGTAATTTAATTTTATGATGGATTATAAATTAAATTGTCATTAAATCATTTTTTATTGTCTTACATCTGATTTCATCTTTCTCTTATACATAGTGTTTTAGGTCATCCACATAGTCTGCATGGTGTGAAGAGGTCTCTTGATTATAGAGACAGTATATGACCTAGAAACATGTGATTTTATGTGTTATATTTGTTTATTTCATGGACTATATTTCTTGTTTCTCATGTACTCTGTTGGACTTTATTTCATGCGCTTAATATGTTACATAAATTATGGACTTTATTATTGTTTGAAATTTTAATCTACACATGTACATTTATGCATTTTATGTTCATAGTCAAGACATTAATATAGGACATTTTAATATTTATACTTTTCAAATTTAGTGATTTCATACATGATATACATGATATGTACATTCAATAAATAGTGATAATTACTCAATGAACTTATTCAATTCACGTCAATCAATAATCAGTCAATAAATCATAATTTACAAACAAAAGCAATCTATTTATATACCAAAAAGGATAAAATTTTAAGAAATAAACAATACCATAGAAGATTAGAGAATAAAAGCATTAATAAATACTATAAATAATATCTTACACTAATTTATAATTTGTCAAAACAAATAATGACGTCTTAAGGGGGTGTCTAAATAGGTTATAATAGAACGTCTTAAGGGGTTATAATACGTCTTAAGGGGATGACTTAAGGGGTCTTAAGGGGATGTCTAAAGGGGTCATAATAGAACGTGTTAATTAAGGGGATGTCTAAAGGGGTCATAATAGAACGTCTTAAGGGGATGTCTAAAAGGGTCATAATAGAATGTCTTAAGGGGATGTCTTAAGGGGTCATAATATGCCTAAAGGGGATGTTTTAAGGGGTCTTAAGGGGTCATAATAGAATTCTTAAGGGGATGTATTAAGGGGTCATAATACATCTTAAGGATATAATTGATTTAACAATAATGTATGCATGATATTTAGTGATTATACACATAGACATAAAGTTTCAAAGTAGGAAAACATGCACATTTAAGAAACAAAATATATAGAATATTGATTTGATACATAAAAGTACATAGGGTATGTTTAATTTTGTAAGTATGTATGTACTTATATGTCATCTCAAAACAATGTTTACAAAATTTGGATATGCCATGTCAAGAACATCTCAAACTCATGGCTAGAATGTAGTAGGTCTTCACACCACTTGATATCAAAAAGGTACAAACAATATCAATGAAATCATCAAAACATACATATTTTAATTTATATAAAACTATCTATATGTACAGAACTCAAGTACCTACATTTAAAAGTATTCCACACATGTTTGTAGGTTGAATCCAGCCATCCTCTCCTTTTTGTTTCAAAGTATGAGATCAATGCAATGATGGCTTTAGGATACAAAAAATGAAAATAAATCAATTTTAACTATTAATGTCCAAGCAATATCAATGTGTAATCAAAACATGTATTTAAATATAATTTAACTAATAATTACCTGTTTTTACCAAGTATTCCATGTTGTCTAGGTTGAATCTGCATGGACTAGATCCCTTTTGTGATTATGCCTTAAGGATGTATAAAAGGACAATTTAAATCAATTTCAACTAATAACACACTCGACCAATGTCGAAACATATATTTAATGTATTTAAAAGGACAAAATAAAACTAAAACTATATTACCTGTATTTACTTATTACATTGTACCATTTGCATCCTCTATTTTTTGCAATGCATCTATGATTGCATCATGCTCTTCCATAGAAATTGACCATAGCAATTTTTTTGAAGGTCTTCCACGATACCGCTCTAGTTTTATATTTGTTGCCACCACCAAATGTGAATAATGCATAATCTTTTTGTGTTTCATAGTCTTCAAATGCAGGTAGACCATTCTTTCTTCTCAAGTATTTTCGTATCCAAGTGCCAACAACCACCACCGGTCCTATTGGAAAAAATGTTCAAAAACCATCATCAAATAAGTTCTCAAAATTTTCTTAAGGGGATTAAAGACTTGTTCTAAAAAAATGCTTAAGGGGATCTAAAACTTGTTATCAAAATTTTCTTAAGGAGGTGTCTTAAGGGGATCACCGTACCTGTTGGATAATGAAAGCCATCATCATCTTCTCGAGGTATTATCAAATTATGTTTAGTTCCACACAATGAGCCAACCAATATTCTGTTTGCTCTTCATTCGCCTCAGGTGCAATAACAACATACACATGTTCTGCCAACAAAATTTGATTTAATAACTTGTACATATCCATATAAATAATTTAGTATTACAAAATAACTTAATAAGGTGAAATAAAATGAAATAAATTGAATTAAAATTACCTTCTTGTACAAGGTCTGAAACATGGTCATAATCTTCAAATGCAAACAATTGATCATTTTCTTCAATAGTTCTTTCATATTGATTATGTGCTTCTGCAGGTGTCAACGATCTTTGCTCCCACTGTTCAACCCATTATGTATTTTCGCAAGCTTCCCAATCTCCTGAGATACAAAACTAGCAAAAACATGCAAGCTCCCTTGTCCAAATAGTCCATGTGCTTGCTGTCGCACTCCTAAATGAATGCCATTTAGTAGATCCACTAATTGTCTCACAATCAACTCTAGATACAATGTTCTCTTCTTCCACCAACCAAAAGAATCGATGAACTGTAGAGTAATCACTCAAACCAGGTGAGATAATCTTCTATTACACCAATCAACAATCTCACGTGCATCTTTAAATTTTACTGAATCCTCAAATTTTAATTGTTCTCTAGCAAGAATTCTTTTGACACATGTACTAGCTCCATCATGTTCTCCTTTACCATGCCCAGCTTCAAAAAAACTCCATATATGCTGGACATTAAGTTCCTTGTGAACCCTACTTAACCAATAGAACATTCTAGCATTTTTGAACTGCCCCGTACAATTATTTGACCATATGAGGTGTTTTTTCATATGGATTCCTCTTTCTCTTAAATTTCTATAAAATATACTAAAACAATATTGAACAAACTCTAATGAGTGTAACCGATTTTCACTCAAATAAAAATGATACTCCCTCAAAAAATTTCTATCATCCTCCGTGCTATCATCTTTATGTCTATAAACAATATGGACAAACATAGCTACTTGCACTAAATTATAATATTGAGATTGAATTTCCTCTTGCGGAGCGAGAGTATAATTCTCCGCAAAATCAACCACTAAAAGTATATTACCAATTGGAAATGTGCTTCTACATGTGCGAAATTGGCCATGAAGCCATCGAGCATGTTTAGAGTGCATGACATATTTTGGTACAATTTTATTCTTAAATTCACTCATAAATGCATGAACACTAACTTTTTCTGTAACTAAATCACAACGCTTTCCTATTTTTCCATGTTTTAAAGAATAGTGAACATTCCTAAATCTTTTGAAATCTACTAATTGTTGTCCAAAATCATGATCAACACTTTCATGCAAACAAATTCTTAAAAATGAAAGATTTCCATAGTTAATGCATTGTCCAGAAATACAAGAACTTAAATAAAATAATTTATCATTAGATTTTTCACAAAACAAACCGAAATAACTCTCTTATTGCTTCGTGGCATATCAATACCACAATCCTGTGTAATCATGTTAGTATGCAAGGTACAGCGTATATATTGAAAAACATCATAAAAATAACGAAATTGAACATGTATTTTACAACAAGAAGATATTTGTTGCTTATTAATTTTTACATACCGGGGTTTACATTTTTCAAAAGACCTTTGACTTATTTTAATATTACTAGGTAACACTGAATCGCTACAAAATTTTCTATAAAATTCAGTTTGTGTTGTATCTAATAGGTGTTTTGGGTGAGGATCGCGAACTTTGGACCCCACCCTTAATTTTAAAACATTTCTAGCATTAGATGAAACCCTAGTATTATCATGCCAATATTTTTTCGATCAAAGATTTAATTTCAACATTCAATTTTATATCGAACTTTGTTGTCCACTGAAACTCCAACATTGATTGATAGGATCATTTTCTATACTTTCTCTTCTTTTTGCCGCTCTTAGTAATGTTTTAGGATGCATTTTTAAAACTTCACTAATATTGATTACCATTCTTTTATTCAAAGTTGTTTTATTAACTATAGCAGTAGTTATAGCTCTTCTTGCTGCGTTTTTATCTTTAGATCGACTATTTTTCCCAATAGATTGAATGGCACTAGCAACAGTAGACATAACATGTTTTAATGATTGATCTTTTCTTTTGGTTTAACATAAAAGCCTAACCTTTTCATTACTTTCCTCATTTTTGCATTCTCATCAATTGCATCATTAGTTGACATTGAAATGCAATTTTTTGATAAAAAGAATTTGGTGTATATTCTATTCACATGTGTTCTTATTTGCCTCCAAGAAATTTGACCAGGAAGATTCGAAAAACACCACTTCCAATTTTAAAAATTATTTTCATTAAATTCAACATCACATTCTAGATTTTCATCTTCATTTTCATCTTCATCTTCATTTTTCATTTACATTTTCATCTTCATTTTCATTTACATTTCATCTTCATTTTCATTTACATTTTCATCTTCATTTTCATCAATAAAAGCGGTTTTCATTTTCATCTTCATTTTTCATCTTCATTTTCATCAACAAAACAGGTTTTAATTTTTCATTTTCATCAAAAATCAGGTTTTGTTTTCATTTTCAAGAAAATGATCATTTTGATTTTCATTTGCAACAAAAGATTTTTCTTTTTGTTTTCAAAAATTCTATTAAAAGTTTCATCTCTCTGAATATAGTCAATGTCAACATCATTAAGTCCAACATCTTGTAAAACTTCTACATACAAATTTACCATTTCACTAACATGTGGATTTGAAGACGTACCTGGATTTGTGCATATTGAAACATTCTCCATAGCATTCAAAGAGGGATTTGAAGACATAGTAGGACTTGTTTGTATAATCATATTCTTCTCCAAATTGAATCCTTGCAAATTAGCTTCATCTACAACCATGGTATCCTCAATGTTTTCATCTTCAATAGTTGTTGAATTGGTTGCTCCACCATCATTCATTTATTTCATTCTCATTCTTCTTTCTCTTTGTCTTTGTCTCTCTTTTTCTTTATTTTCTTCAACTTCTTGAGGAGTCAATGTCTTCCTTCTCTTATTACGAGCTTTATCTCCCATAATTATAAAATTCTCAAGCACAAATGAATGTTAATAGTGAAATACTTCAAAATATTCAATCCAAATTGGAAGTTGAATACCTATTAGGACAAAATTATTCCTCTTATGTTCCTCAAAACAAGTAGAAAACTACCACAATTCCACTTTAAAAAATTGTTTTCTTCATGCTTCCTTTGAAAAATTCAATCCATATTGCAAATTGAAAACCTTTTGTTCCTCTAAACAAGCACAAAAATAACACAATTCCACTTCAAAAATGGTGTAGATGATGCCCCGTTTGATAAAATCAACTAAAAACCAAGTTCACCACCTGTAAATACAATAGCTTATGAAAAATAATTTACTTTTACTACTCTCGGCCGTACATGTGAAGTTGTAGACTTCACAGTAATTTTTTGCAGTATATTTAAATAAAAGAAACAGGATCCCGCTTATAAAAATCGGGATCCCGTTTATAAGAAGCAGGATCGTGTTCTATAATCTAGATCCCATTCTTCAGCATTGAATGTGGGGGCCATTGGCCGGGAAACAGGATCCCATTCATGAAACGGGATCATGTTTCCTTTACAACGGTCAGAATATTGTAGAATAGGGAACAAGATCCTGATTATAAGACGGGATCCCGTTTTTTAAAATTTGATTTTTTTTTGCTTTGTGGTCAGATTTTTGCCTAGGTTTTTGGTTCAGGAAAAGAATTAGAAATCCGAACCTAGGCCTTCAACCTGGTTTGACTTGCAAGTTGAAGGTCCTAACAATGTCAAAGAAAAATACCAACTTTGGACATATGGCTGACAACCTTTTTTGTAGAATTTTCTGACGAAATTAAAACCCATTTTAGATGAAACAATGCAGATTCGAAATATGTAATTTGTTTTTCAATTGGATTATTTTTTCTATTTTTTAATTAATTTCTAATAAAATTGGTCCATAAACTTTAAATATTAGGGTTTTTTACTATTTTAATAACTTTTGATCAACATAACATTTTGACAAACGAATTGCACAAGAACAAACTTCAGACAATTCTTTTCAATTTAAAAAAAAAAATTCAAAAATGATAAGTTTAGGTCATCTTATGCATGTGGACAATTTTTCAAAACGACAAATCTGCCTAATAAAAATTTAACAAAAAAAATTCAATAAAAAATTACAAAAATATCAAGAACAAATGAGTCAAAATTTTCCCAAAAGGATTTAGAAAAATATGATAATTTAAGTCAAAATATGGATGTCGTACACATGCATGGTATGGTAAAAAAAAATGACTTTTAAACAATGGTTTTTAGAAATTCCTATTAAAACTTAATTTGTACAATCTGGGTATTGAAATAAATTACATATTTGGAAACTAGACTCTGAGCACTACATTTTATGGTTACTAACTTTTTAAAAAATTTCATCTCTAAGTGCTTCAAATTTTAAGGTCAAATGTGTCAAATTCTGAAAATTAGGAAAAACTCTTCAACTTCTTGCATAGACCCGTGACCAATCTGCTTAAGATATATGACCTGTGCTCTCATGAATGGATTGGCTTCATGTCCTCCTGCATCAAAAAAGTCACCATGTCAAGATTCGTAAAAAATCATGACCCTGTTTGGAGTTTGTGCGACCAAAATAGCAAATGCATCACTATTTGTAACTCCTAAACTGTGTCATTGGAAGCCTAAAGGTTCCAAACTTTGTCGTCGTGATGTAGTTTGACAGCGACTTGGTTTGACCCCTAGACCTAAAGTCCAAAAAGGATTTCCACGATGTTGTTTGCAAGTGCGGCGCACTTTGAGACATGAACCCTAATTTCTAAACTACCCCGCCACGGCGCAACTCTCATCAGTAGCGTAGTTTAGGCCCGTGCGACACCGATTTAAGCTTTTCAACTGCGCTAAATAGCACCGCTTGAATTTGTTGATGTATAGACCCTAATTAATGCACTCAAAAACTGAAATGAAAAGTCGAGACAAGATGACTTACTGCTGGTCTTGTGTCGGGAAGCCTCTGGTACACTCACACGCACTCATAAATATGTCGTAGAAGCACGCATTGTGCCATCTCGATCAATTCTCAGAGCTCAGAACTCACAAGTTTCTAAGGGCTAAGTGTGCAAATGAATTGGAAGTGGCCCCTCGAGGCCTATTTAAGCCTAAAAGTTGGGGTTGTTTGACCCTGTTTAGCCGTCCAGCTAGGGTTTTGGACCCCCGATCCTGTTTTTTCCCAACTGAAGGCTGTTTTGCATCATTTTTTTGTGTTTTTGTCCATTTTTGGCATTCCAGAGCCTTTTTGGACTTGTTGGGCACCTTGTCCTCTTTTTTTGCAAGATCACCCAAAAATTGGAATTTTTGTTCGATCTCTTGAGGTGGCAGTATATCAGCATGTTTCTTCTCACTGGGGCAGTAGTGAGGCATTTAAGAAATTGGGAAAATTTTTAATTTTGATCACAACAAGTTTATTCTTTGAACCAATGCAGCGAGTACTTTGCTTCAAAGAGGGGAAAAATGTAGACACAGAAAATGTATCGATCACACTTGATCCGAATTACTAACATCGCTTCGTCCTGAATCATCCCCTTTGCTAATCATTTAATCAAATAATTTTTATTTGATTAAATTCATCATAGTTCATCTCTTAATTAAATAAATCAAGTTTATCTAATTAAGTCATCATCTCATGTTAATTAAATAAATCAATTTTATTTAATTAAGTTCTTTAAAGTCTCTATTTAATTAAATAATTCATTTTATTTAATTAAATCTCTAGAGTCATTCTATTAAATTAAATAAATCAATCTTTATTTGGTTCAATCTAACATCATCTCCTTCTAATTAAATAAATCAAAATCTTTATTTAATTAGGTCTAAATCATATTCCTCTCATTTTGATTTAAATTAATCCAAAAATCTAAGTCAAAATGGTCAAATCAACTAATCTCCTTTTAAATTAATATTGATTAATCTTAATCTTAATCACTGAAATCCTCTAGCTTTTGCAACTTGCTCATGAAAATCATTTATTTGACTTATTAAATCCTCAATTACTTTAAAAAAGGAATCAATGTTGAAATATTCTCCAAATTTGAAAAATCCCTCCAAAAGGGTTTGTACATCCAACAAAGCATTTAACCCTCTTACATGTCCTTTTGCCTTGAGCCAAGTGGCATTAACTTCAGTTTCTCCTCCCTCCAACATGTCATTTCATCCATTTTGAATTTCCACCTAATTGCATTTAATTGCACAATGACCAAAATGTGCTCCACCTTTGTCCACTCACATGTTGACAAGTGGCACTTGGTCATTGGTTGGTGTTTGATCCCACATTCATCCCTTTTTCCTTATTCTCCATCACTCTCATCTATAAATAAAAGGATCTCATTGGGATTTTGGATCCACAACTTTGTTAGGTGTGGAGATAAGGTTGATGACATGAAATTAGTGTGTGAGATTTGAATATCTACAAAAATAATCAACACTATCTTGATTCTAAATAGGGGAAGGGTACCAACAACTGTTATAGCTAACTTTGTGCACTCTAAGCTCTTAAATGGTATGTCAGATTTCAACATTTTTCTAGGTTTCTTTGTATAAAACTTAAGAGCTTATAGCTATCATTTTGGCTTTTGGGTAGTTATGACGAACATGAGAGGATTCATTATGTACAGAAAGGTCAAAAAATAGTCATTGCAAGTTGGTGTCTGATACATATTCTCTAGTGCCCCGATACCATTCACTTTGACCACCAATTTTTTTCATAATTGATCCAATACATATATAGAAACACCCCAGTAATTATACACTATTGGTACCAATAAAGTTGCACAACTCTTCCATTTAAGTACCTTTTTTGTAACTACAGGGTATGAAGTGGACAACTATTGGTGCATTTAGATTTTTTTAGTGGGCTTTTAATTAACATGTGAAATGATGGAAAATGGTTGCTTTATGGTTTAGAACATAGAACAACACATTTCACAATCATTCATTCAAGGAAAACCCTAGAGAACTCAATGTAAAGTATGCAAAGGAGAAAGAGATCTTGCAATAGGGCTTTTCTAGGGTCGGGTTAGAAGCTAAAGAGGGTTTCACCACCAACCTAGGGCTTGGAAAGACTAATGAAATGCAAGACCTAATGTTTATACCTAATGCAATGCAATACTTCACTAAATGACCTAGAAAACCATGTAAAATAGAACAAAAAGTTGAGAGATGAAAGATGTGTACCTGGAAACCTGAAGAGGACTAGATGAAGACTTGAAATGCTAAAAATATTGAATTTAATGCTTGTTGGGAATCATACTCCAGTCTAAGCGATTTAGTCCTAGATTAGGGATTTTGGGCAGGAACAAAAATCTGGTAGAGATATGATTGAAGCTCCCAAAATATAAAAATTTTCCTATACTGGGACTCATACACCAGAAGTGGCGTATCAGTCCAGTTACGGTTTTCTAGAAATTCAAATTCTGATTCTGCTCTTCAATGTCTTCTTTTTCCTTTCCACCTGATTTTTGGATCCAAAACTCTGATTTGCAATCTGTAGATGTCTTCCAATGATCTCCAATGCAAGGTGACAACTTTGACAACTTTGAACACTTGACAACTTTCTCCAAACTTGCTCTGCAATATGTCTTCAACCTAGATATGCAAATCACACACTAAAGAGAGAGAAACATGTTTTTTTTTAGTAGAAAGGGGTTTGCCTCAGTCAAACCCTGTTTTGGTAATCAAACCTTGAAATGAAATGAAATAGGAAAGGAGAATGATGAATGAACAAAATGTAATGCTGCAACTTACCAAATCCTAGCAATAAAGTGCTACAAACATGTATGAAATGGCTCCAATGGATGTAGCTCTTGACTCTTGCTTGAATGTGATAAATATTGAATTGAATGCTATCTTGAATCATAAAAACCTACATCACAATTGTTAGCTCAAAAACAAACATGACGCATGATGACTTTGACATGATACTTGAATCTTGAATAATGCTCCAAAATGCTTGATAATCAACTCTTGAATGCTCTTGAATGCTCTTTTGAACTCAAATTTTCTATAAGGATGTTCATTCAACTTTCTAGGTGTAAAATGAGTGAAATAAAATTGTATTTATACTTGTTTATTGCCAATTTCCCAAAATTACCACACTACAAGCCGACATCATATCTAGGAGGATAAAATCCTGCAAAGAATTTGAATTAAATTTGATTTTGGCCCACACGAGACTCATAGGCTAGAAGTGGCATATGAGTCCCATTAGGCTTAACTATGAGACACGTTTTCAAAAGTTCTTAGAATGATGCAAAATCTAGATCGAGGCCCAAAAACCTAGGTGGGACTTATATGCCCAAGGTGGCGTATTTGTCCTAGATCATCAAATCTAGGCTACACAACCTAAAAACACCTAAATTATGATTGGATGTTGGTTTATGTCAAGATTATCCTTAGAAAGATGCATTAAATGGGGCTTGTGGATGCAAAATAAGGCCAATTAAAGCATAAGGAATCCCAATTATTTAACAAGACCCTAGGAAAGTGTGAAAGTGTGTTACAACACTTTACAACACTCCAAATAAGGTACAATTAAGTTCGTTTAGTTCACAAGGGCTTAGGACCTAATGTGAATATATTAGACATATTACAACACTAAATCAAGACCACGTTAAGGAGTATTTTTTTCATTATTACATGTTTCAGAAAAGAGAAAAATGATATTGTGTGTTAAGTCAGTCTATTGAGCATCACTGGAATTGCATCAACACTTTTTAGGTGCACTATTTTCAGTTCATTTTGGCTGTGAAGCCCAATTTTATTTTGTAAATCTTTTTGTAGGAAGTAAGCCTCCTTGTAACCAGTGAGATTTTGTATCTGAACAATGAGTCCTTTTAGGGAAATGAGACCTTGGCAGTGAGCCTTATACATTTGGTTTTGGAACTACTTTATATTGTGAGTTAATCCTCATTATGGTTTTTCCCTCATTGGGTTTTCCACGTAAAATCTGGTGTTTAGTGTGTTGATTTTACTTTCCATGTTTTGCATTTCATGCTCATGCTTAATAACATAACAATGTAGTTTTGAAATTGATAAGTGTTGAAATTTTAAGTTTAAATTTGGTGACGGCTGATTCACCCCCTTTCTTAGTTGTCATGCACCTATTAAAAATTGGTATCAGAGCTTTGGTTCCTTGGTTTAGAGCTTATCCACTTAAGGTAGATCCTAAAGGTTGATCAAATGGATGATAAAGAAGAACTCTAGACTGCACTTGAGGATCTTGACAAAGTTGAAAATGTAAACAAAGATCTAAAAGAAAATCTTGAGGATGTCAATGAATGTTTCCGTAAGTTGACAGAACAATTAAAGAAATTCAAGGAAAGACACAAAGAAGTGAGTGAGCAGCTGAAACAAGAGATAATTGGACTGAAAGTGCTTGTAGAAGAAAAGAAGAGAATTGAAGAATGTCTGAATACAATGGTATAGAATAAGTTTGATGAATGCTTTAAACTTGAACAAGAGGTAGTAAACTTGAGAGTAGAACTGGAGAAGGAAAAACTCTGTGAGAATAATTTTAGATCTAGTTCTGATAAGCTTGGAAAACTACTTGCAGGACATAAGCCAAGTAAAGAAAAAGGTGGCTTGAGAAATGATGCAGGTGAAAGTTCTAAGGAAAATCAAATGACTTAGGACAAAGGGAAGCATAAAAGAAAGTTTGCAAGGAGACCGCCTATGAGACATCCTAATGCACAAAGATCTTAGGTGAGAATGATCAGCTAGGTGATGATGAATATGTTTAATGGAGGTAGAATGAATCAATCCTTTAGTGGATACTGCTATACTTGTCACAAATTTGAACACAAAGAAAATCAATGCAGATCGAGAAGTAATGGAGGCCAGACTAATTAGAAAAGTGTTTTTTTCTATAATTGTAACAAACATGGACATATCTCAAAGTTTTGAGAAGTAAGAAGTGAAAGCAGTTTGCTCTGGTAGAGAAAATGAACTAGTAAAGAAGATCAACAAAGAAGAGATGAAGCAAGAGATGAATAAGATATGGAAGAAGAACGAAGAAGAGGAACCTGAAATTGTTGATGCATCTTTTCCCTCATCTGGTATAGACAATTCCTCTGGGAATTAGACCTAGTATGGTCTTAGGGGGAGCATTATCAAAAAATTATAAAAACCCCCTAAATGAATGACATGCCAGAGGCTATCATGAGGATGGAATTTGAAGAATGAATAATTAGAAGTTTTGGAAAAGGAACCGGAAGAAAACATGTTGACATACTGATTTACAGACCGAATTAGGGTTTTTTGTGTTGAGAAGAATGTTTTTAGCAACTTTTTGATGTTTGCCACATTTAATATGAATTAGGGAAAATTGATGGTGTATAAGGTAAAATTTGTAAGCATCTTTGATTAGTTGAGAACTTGAAGAGTTTGAAAAGGCATCTTGGAGAAATCCCAAAGCAATTTGGAGCATTTCTAAAATAAGTTGAAGAAATTGTTACAGATACTCAGGAATTATTATTTAGTCTGTGAAGGAAAAGAAGTCTTGACTGAACATTAAAAAATTCAAGAAAGTTAAGCATGACAATGGAAAAGGATTGAGTGGCGACATTTCACTGAAGCTAAAAGGAGTTGAATTGGAAGAATTTGATCATAGAAAGATGAAGGAAACAGAACTAGGGATGAAGGAAAACAAACTACAAAGCATAAAAACCCTAGGTATGGATTTATGGGGAGAATTTCCATGGTTTTCTGATAAAGAGTTCATTTTGTTCTTGTTGAGTTGATTCGAGAATGACATCATTGTGTTGAACAAACCCTACCTAATTACAAAGGAAGCGATCAAAGCGATTACTAGCTTATGCGGTATTGGGGATCTTCTTGGAAAGAAAACCATGAAATACAAAGATGTGGAGGAACTTACTAGCATTAATAAAGACCCTTGAGCTCTATTGATAAACACACTTGTGGATTCAGCTATAAGGTATGTTGCGTATGGTGTTTCTTATAAAATCTATTTCAGAAATCGTGAAGGCTCGACTTCAGCTGTTGTTGTATATCTTACACATATGATAATTAAGGAAAATAGGTAGTTTGATTTTTGTAGCCTATTACTTGAAAATCTATCTAAAAATGCCCGAATGTCGGTGGTTGAGGGTTATCCCTTTTGGTTTGGATCTTTGCTTGTGTTCTTGGCTTTTTACTTTTTGAACTCTTTATAGGGAAGAGAAAATATTGTGTGGGAATTTGGTATTCCTATTGGGAAATAAGTCTACAGATACCTGGAATCATTGTTGGATAATGTAAGTGTGTGTAAATCATATTTCACATCCTTAAGAACAAATCTATGCTTTGGTATGTTAGCATCGAGTCAGTTTGAAGTGGGTCCATCCTTCGGTAAGAGAGAATTGGAAGTTGTCATTAGTGATTCCCCTCCAAAATCAAAGAAAAGAAAAGCTATAGCTGAAGACATCTTTGCCATTTCAAAAGAGAAAGAAAAAGAATCTTTTCCTGGATCTAAATCCTCTGATCTAGATGACATCCGGTCTATGTTGGTTAAAGGAGAGATGAAGAAAATTGGTGAGTTATGGAATACAACATCTCCAGTTGATAGACTCAAGATTGATGACACTTTAGTAGAGTATCTACTTCAAAAAGGTATTGATGTATCAATTGTTTCTAACTCCTTCCCAGAAAATTTAGTTGAGGTTGTTAAAGAAAGAATGTTGCTTGAAGGTTCAAAAGGATGCAAACTGGAAGCCTTGGTGTAAAAGATATGTACTAAAGCTAAGTAGACATTATCCGAAATTATCATGGAAATGAAGAAATGCATCAAAGAAATATCAGTTATCTACAAATACTGTCTTTGGTGGCCTACTACGGTAGACAATTTCAAAAGTAGGATTTGAATCTAAGGTAAACAACATCGAAAAGAACATTGATATCTTTGAAGACAAAGAAGGGAAACAAAGGCTGAGAGTTGGTGAATTGCAAGCTGAGCTAATTATTGTATAGAGACAAAGAGATGGTGTGGTGAAATTTTTTTGGCTCCTTAAGGAGATTGTTGAGGTCTGGTTAGACCATCTTTCTAGAATACTTATTGATGCAGAAGATTGTGAAAGATAGTGCTCATCTATAGATTGGTCATCTTCTTTTACACTGTTGGCCCTATTGGAAATCATGTGCACAAGAATGGATTTAGCTATATTTAACTAGAAGAAGTTATATCCAGTTATCAAAGAAAAATACAAGGTGTTTTAGGTGAAGAGTGTCATTTTTACTTGAATTTTGAATGTTTAATTTTTGCTATTTTGTTTGTTTTGACTAAAAGAAAAGAAAGAGAAAAAGGTAACTATCAACTTCATACAAAGCTTCTTTGAAAGTAATGCAAGTGTATATTACGCTACAATATGTCGGCATGGACCAAAGATAGGTCACACATATATCCACTATACACGTTAAACTATTAACCGATTATTAGGTCAACCATGATTAATCTAATAACGAAATGCAATCGCCAAAGCTGATGCCAATACACCAACCAATCATATGATCATACAAAAATACATACATATGTGCTTCAAGTGATCATAAGTCACTTCTCAAAATCTTAAACACCAATGATTACCAGAGGGAATATGTGGACCAAAATACTAGATCTACCACCGGAGGGAGTAAACCTATTTTGCACACTGGTTCAAGGTACCGAACCAATTTGATACTATAAAAAAAATGGCGACATCAATGACAACATACAGAATGATCTTCTCCATCCTTCCAAAAATATCAATGAATGATTATTGGAACATGGATGGTAACTGAGACCTTTCCTCTAATTATTGTATACCAAATTTTCCTTTAACAAATCAATTAATTAACAAAATCAAATCAAATTTATATTATAAACTACAAATACAAACTACTACAAAACATTCTTTGAAACATATTACTACCACCTTATCAAAACTAAACCTCCATCAAATTGATTTCAACTATTTAATCAACCCTTCTAACTACATTTATCCATAACATCATTCTTGCACCAAAACAATTACTTTTGCTTGTGTAGTTTCACCTATAGAAAACTTTTCAAAGTATCAGTGATGTTGAAATTTATCATGCATCTAGAGGAACACTTCTAAATCTAAAATATGTCCATAGATATAAATTGAGCCCCTGAAAATGCTACAAAATGTAAAACCCTAGAGGAGATTTTCTCTAAGAATGTTGGTTGCAGATTTATACAATCTTTCATTTGCCAAGAAATGATTGAAGTCAGTTTAATTTTCCCATGAAGGTAAAAATTGATGTCTTCCAAAAATAAAAGAAAATTGCTTTGTCTATATTTCCTTGCCAATGATGGAAATATATAATAAGAAAGTCAATAAAAAGTGTTGCATGAGTTTCACAATTTTCAAGGAAAAGACCACTCAAAATTATTTGCAAGGAAAAGGCCATTTAAAATAAAGAAATATTAATTTATTAAATTCAATTCAAACTTGAGGAGCACATTGTAAATTAAATAGTAGATTAATAATATACATTGTATATACGTGTGAAATATATCAAATAAAACATAATAATAATTAATATACTATTTAAATAATGATGTGATTTTTCATAATTTTTTATTTTTTGATATTGATAATGATTGATTGAGATACTCGTTATTTTTATATTTTATTGTTAAAAATTATTATTATTTTTTATCTATATGTAGATTGTAAGAACTCAATTTTTAGATCCACTAATCTTCAAGATAATTAATATTTTAGTTATTTTTTATTAAAAAATACACATATTTTACTTTGTCAACAACGAGAAAGTAAAATAAAATTATATATATATAATGATTGGTTTAAAAACATCAATAATAATAACTAATTAAAGATTACCATCAAATAAGTTACCTTGCCATAACAATGACTAACTAGAAGGTTTATATGAGTTTTAGTTGATTTATTTTTTCATTTGATTTAGGGAAGAAGGTTGAGTTATAAAGCAAGGTTCAATAATCATGAATGTATTGGACAAGGCATATTATCAAACATTAAAAAATTCAATATTTGAATTAAAATATATTAATGATTATTAACATAAAAGCTAGTTACTATGAATATTATGCATGTTATTGCGAACCACCAAGTTGTCTATCAATACTATGATAGGTTTGAAACAAAAAAATTACTTGTACAACTTTTCAAATTGAATATGTTCCAAAAGACAACTTGACAATTTAATTATTTCAACATAAAGTATAGTTACACATCTAAGTGCACAAGCACGAAGGTTGAATATGTCAACATCACATTTATTCATATGTAAGAAACAATCTTTAGGGTTTACTTTTTTCTATCTATTAGATCCATTAATTGCATTTTTTGCATTCATAATAATAGTGTAAGGTTTAACACAATGAATTTTAAACACAACAAATGTTAAACATAATAAATGGAGAATCAAACTCAATAGTAAATATTTTTCATTCAAAATTGACAATTCCAAATGTGCAAGACTTAAATTAATCCATGGCATCTTCATTCAAACAATTTTTCTTTTCTAATTTCAAAAAAGTAAGAGGGAAACAACCTTTAAATTCATTTGAACAAGTAGATCACAATGTTTAATATAAGTTGTTTATATTCTACTTTTGTAATTTTTGTTGCCACATGATTCTTTCTTGTTTGGCCCACCAAGGCACTTAGGCCATAAAAAAAGGAGCTTGAAAGCCCATAAATTGATACCTCATTGTTCACTAGGTTTAGAAAGAAAATTATCCTTCATGAAAGATAAAATATTGTTAGCTTAAGTAAGATCACTCTTATTTTAAGAAACAACAATTATATTGTTTGAATACGAAATTTCTCCTCTAATGCATCTTCTTGTTTTCATCTTTTTAGTAATTTTGAGTATTTTATCTCCATAAAATAATAGATCATATATTTGGGCATTGATGATCTCTGTTGAGTAACAAAAAACACATATTAAAATATTAAAAAAGACATTTTGAGAACTACACTTTTAGATGTACAAAAGATTGTTTTTGGATTTTTATATTTTATGGAACCTTAATTTTGTTAAATAATTTCAATAATTTTCTAGTTTGACATTAAAATAAATACCACATATATATTTGGAGGACCCTAGAATAATTTAATTGTTAAAAACAGTTCAAAAAATGAGGTTGATGAGATGTAACCTATAATACAATAAATTTAAAAATTTATTTGATTTTTTTCACTTAGGTAACTCGAATATCTTGTGCGTGGAGAAAAATATTTGATAAATATTTATTTTTTGTTAATTTCTTAAATTCATGCTCAATCAAAATATAATAGTTTCATCATGATGCAACTTTATGGACCTAAACTACTTATCATAAAAAATAACCCTTTTAGAGAGGGTTCTCTCTAGTGCACCTTTTTTTTCTTAAATTTTGAAATAAATTTTGGTATACTTTTTCAAATTTCTAATTAGGCTTTTTGTTTGATTATACTGACCTAATTACAATAAATTAAAATAGTAATAATAAAATTAATTAAAATATATAAAAAATCTTATATTCTAAGCTCCAAGCCACATAAAAGAGTATCTTTATATTATCACAAAATATCCCAAGTTGGACAAATGTCGATACAAATATCCACTTTTTTTGAATATTCCTTAATAACTTGGGGCTATGCTACCACATGGATTGCAAGCTTGGCATTTTTAAGTGAAATATTTTTAGTTGAAATTATTTCAACTACCAAGGTTTTTGGCCAAAACTTTACTTTATAAATTGATATCAATTTAAAAATTTTGGGTGAAAGAGTTTGAGTTGAAACCCTTTGTCCTATGTAGATGCTGCATAGTTTCAGAAAAAAAAAACTATTTTGTTGGTCCATTGTGTGACATAACTCTAGACTTTCACACATGTGTGTCGAAGTAAATGCACATTTTTAGAAATATTTGAGGCTAAGAATAAAACTTCTTGAAATTTGGAGCTCAAAACTTGGTGGCAAGGAGGGGGTTATGCCCACGGTGGGGCTCAACTAGGTGGAGAAGTTCTATAAGTCTTAGAGGCTCCAAACTTCTAGGAATTGTTAAATACTTGGTTTTGACCATATTATACCATGGACACATATCATGATAGTGAATATATCATGGAGTAAATTTTAAAATAGATGTCAAATTCATAAAATATATTCCATGGGAATGACAAAATCCATAAACTAGGAAAAATACACCCTTAATCTTTCTTCTAGTGACCATTGGAACTAGAATTAGGAGGGCATTTTGAGCTTGCAAATTAAATTCCATACAATTATAAGTCTTAGATATTGTTGCAAGGAGTTGGTGCACCCAAGTTGGGGTCCAACATGGAGGATAAATTTTACATTATACCCAAGAGGGGGCCAAGGAGAGGAGAAATCATATCCTCAAAAAAGGTTAAAATTTTGCAAGGATTTGGTCCATTGTCTCCAAATCACTTCTTTGAACTGGTGCACTGTATATTTCTTCACTTATTATCCATCAAATTATTTGCAACTATAAAAGTGCAATAAGGAGTGCTTGCAAAATAAAGGGTTAAATGGGAAGTTTCCTTGGTTAGCCTCATTATGGGCATTCAAGAACAAATCCATAACATTTTTTTATATTTATATAAAACTAATATTTATGTAAATATCTATGAGCTAATAAATCATGTTAATTCAAAGAATAAAAACTACTTGGAAAGTATGATGTAGTGTGAAAATTCTAACCATGTGCTACTTGGGAGATGACAAAAAGTGATCAAATGAAAAATTTTATAGAAGAGATAAAGAGACTATGGATCCCCCCATAAGATGATAGATCATGTCATGTCCCCTTTAAAAATCAAGAATTGGGGGTTGGGACTATTACATATTGTGTACCCAAAAATTGTGAGACATGGATCAAGGGTGTAGGATGATGCATCCAAAGACAAA
>VDFB02111812.1:0-16560 GCA_007258455.2 Sequoia sempervirens
TTCACCTCTAGGGAATCCTCATCTATGTCCATAGCCTGCTCCTCTCCCCCTACATGTGGAATTTCCACATCCCTATCTCCACCACTCCTCCATCTATCTACTCTCCTCCTCCTCCTCTATGGTCTGTATAGCTCTCTTTCATCATCGGATCTAAATCCTACGGCCCCCACAATCAACTGCACTATTTTGATCTGCCCTGGTCTCCTCTCCTCCCACCATGTAAAGTACCATATTGTGGTCCCTACCTCTACTGATCCTCCCCTCCATAGATATTGTATCATGGGGATTTTCTCCCACAATTGTAGTGCATACTCCATAGTGATTGACTCTCCCCATATCACTGTTGGCTCCCTGGTGATCCAGTGGAACCTCTATGGTCCTATAGGAATATCTTGTTGTATCCCAAACTATCTACTCAACCTATTGGGTCTATGTAGCTCCATAATATACATATCTCTCTCAATCAATAACACACTGAAATAGGTACACCCTCCATCCCTAAAAGTGTCATTCCATGCAGGGTCTCCCAGTGATTTCCTCCTCCCTCATCCAATCCAGTCTCCACTGACATCCCTCCAAATCATCCATTTCTTAATAATGAAGCCTGCATCCATAATCTATCCCACACCAGTATGCCATGGGAAACATCTCATCTCTCACACCGACAATAAGAATATCTGTTCTAGAAACACTAATGTGCTCCCAAGCCCACACCTAAAGTAGTGTCACATGGGTGATGCTCAATGCTCATTTATAACAAATGATGTGCATGTCTCGGTACAGTTGGGCTAGCATGCATTTTTCCCATGCAAACTCCCCCTCTCACCTCTCCATAATGTGTCTAACAACCTCAAATATCTTGAGGCTGCAAAAGTGTCCACTCCTGTCTAGTAACAAAATCCTACTCATCAAGTCATAAAGGTACAATGGTAGAGAAGGAATCTTGAATCCCAAAAATGCATGAAGATTTAGCTCCTGTCCCTAGATGGGTAGCTCAACTAGTCCAAATATAGCCTGTAGGCTCCTATCCACTACTTAGCTACGATTCCAACTAATCAAGTTCCCTTAGATGGGAAATCACAGAATCCTCCACATGTCCTCTAGAGTCACTATCATCTCCCCTATCAAGAGATGGAAGGTAGAAGTCTTTAACCTCCATCGCTCTATCCATGCAACCAGTAATCCCCAATGTATTCTGATCTTGGGATACACCAACATGTGCAATAATCTTGCTTGCACTAATGATCCATGGTCATGGAAATTCATTTCCCTCCATGTCACCTCTAACACCATTGAGTGCCTCTCATGTGTCCTCAACGTCTCGAAGTTCTGCATCCATATAGAACATTCTATTAGTTTTCGAACATTTTATCCCTATTTCTTTCCCTTTTTACCCCTATCCCAGTTTGGAAATTTTTCCTTTGTCTAATGTAAATTCACAAATTTCCCCTCCCATTGCATTCAACTATCTAGCTAGCGCATTGTCCCTTGTGTCTTTCTTCCACGATTTTGCCTATTTTCTTGGAAAGCCTGCCCCTTTCTTGTCTCGGTGTGAATATGCCCTTCTTTTCCCAAGTGGCGAATTCACATTCGCCTGAATTCACATTTGCCCTTTTCCTCGATGGGCAGATTCACATCCACATTTTCCCTTTTGGGTGATTTTTCCATAGTCATTTCCTAGTTTTGGCAATTTTGCATTCTCCTATCCTCATTCATTTTTTCCCCTACATTATGTAGGTTCACCCTTTCCGTAGAGAGGCAATTTTGCAATTTCCCCTCCCCCAGCATGTCCACCCCTGTGGAGCATGAGTTCACCCATTTCATCACTAGTCCTTCTAGATGAGAAAATTTTCCTATCAGAAAGAAAAATCCACCCTTCTGTGGCAAATCTGTGCCCTAATCTACCTAACCCAAAAATTAAACATGTACTTGAAATTCACATTGAAATCACAAGGTCAGGATTTGGGGCCTACTTGGCCCAATACCGCTCGATAGTAGTAAAACTTTCATACCTCCTCACCTTGGTGGATCAGCTTGTCGTCCACGAATACCTTGTCACCACTAGATCCATCAACCATCCTCGTCACTTTTTCTCTCTCTCTCGCCTAGTCAGCTACCAAGTGTTAAATGAGAATTAGGTGAATTGTAATTTTTTAAATTTACTATTTTTGCATGTAATTAGTGTTTTGATTTTTGGGTAATTTTTACCCTTTAGTTAACCTTCTATTAATTCATTCACCCCTTTCTTCCAAGGGATGATATTTGCACCTCGTTTGCTAGTTTTCATCCATTCAAAATCCATTCTTTATGGTTTTTCATGCTTTATCACATGGCACCCTCCATTTCTCCATATCAAGATGTCACCTGGGGCCCCTTCTCTTCCCCATCTACCCTCTTGAGGGGGAATACCCTACCATTTTCATCCATATCTCCATCTATCCATTCTTCAGCGACACCGGGGCATCATCCAACATTATTTTCTTCTATCAAGTTGTTTGTATTTTATCTTTCTTTGAAACACTATTATTCTAATAGTATTTCGAAGAGGAAAAAATTGTAGACACCTAAATTTGATCGCTCCAATATGGTCAAACTCACATTTATATTCCTCTGTCTCGCATCCCTCATCCACATTAATTAAATAATTTTTTATTTGATTAATATTTCATCTTTTCCTAATGTCCCCTAAGGTATTTAATAAATCAATTAAATACCTTATCCCTTTCATCTCTAAATTAAGTAAATACCCCAAATTATTTAATTTGGTCACTTTAGCCCAAATGAATTAAATTGATTATTAATTCATCATTTTCTCTCTCCTCATGTCACATCCTCCATAATCCTTTCTAATCCAAATTAATTTAATTAATATGTGATTAGGATGTGCAAATCCCTAATCATCATTAGAGTCGCATCCTAAATAACCTCCCACTTGCCTCTAATCCCTCATTAGCCTACCTAATCTCATATTTGCACAAACTTAATCACCTAATTATGCTAACCTAATCTCCATGCCATTTATGGAATATATCCTAAGTCAACCCTATTAAATACATTCTCCTTTTGGAGAAGGCGCCCCTTTGCCCATGTGAAATTTCCATTCACTTTTATTAGCCCAATGCATTTTTTAGGAATTTTAAATTCCTTCTCCAATCCCGATGACTATTTTTGAGGAATTTTCAATTCCTCACATGTCCTCTTAACCACATGGGGACAAGGACCTACTTTATGAGGAGATCCTGTCCCTTCCCAAGGTACAACATAGTACCTTCAAGTCATCTCCCCCTCATCTCCTTCTTCCCACTTCACCTACCACATGTCAAGATGTGAGGACTTGTGAGTTCTCAACTCATCCTAGCCCTTGATCTTTTCCACCTTGGATTAATCTTGACCCTTCATGGCTTTAGAGGAACTTCCCCTAAAAATGGTAGAATTGCTCCCATTTGCATTTATCACTTAGAAATTTTCAAGCTTCCAAGCCATCTTCCTTTTTGGAGCACTTTGAGCTCCCATATTGCACCCATCACAATTCCCATTTGCACCATTGCATTCCTCATCTTCTCACCATCATTTAGATCTAGGTTTCATGCCATTTTTCTAATCAAGGATGACACAATCGAACATTAACAAGGGCTAACCAAATTCACCAATTTCAACAAGGTAACTAACTTCCTTTTCTTTGTGTTTATTCAAATTCAACTAGGCATAATCGGAGTGTTTGCTTCATGTTTTTGTTTGTTGCATTAGTTTAGTTTTAATAGTTTACAATAGGAATTCATGCTTGCACACACTAGGAGGTCAAGAAAGATAATGCAATCCTATTCTAATGTGGAAGAATATGATGCAGTAATGGAAATGCAAAGATGAATAACTCACTTGTGATGATCTTCAATCATCCAAAATTAGATCTAAGAATGCTTGTACCTTCCTTAGGCTGAAAAGAGAGTGGCAATGGAAGATGGAATCACCTAGAAAACAAGTCCTTAGGATTGGCTTGTGGCTAGTTCTATCTCCCCAACCTAAAATCTTCATGATTCACCATAGGAATCCATAATCAATACTTTACAATGCTTGATCTTGAATGAAACTGAGCTTAAAGACCTACAAACACACTTGAATGCTGCCCCAATGCTTCAACTTTGCTTACTTTTGTAATTAGATGACTTTCTTGCATATTCTTAATGCTTGATGCTTCAAAATGCTTGCTCAAAGTGCTTAGAGATATGCTTAGATTGCCTAGATTGAGAAAAATGACTTAGAAGTTGTCTTTTATAGGAAATATTGCCTAATTGACTATTATTTGTATCTCAAATGCCCACATTCACCAAAAACATAGATTAAATTAATAAATTATTGCTCAAATTTAAAAAATACCTCAAATGGGACTCATTCGCCACACTTGGCGAATGGGTTCCACCTAAGGGGACTCATTCGCCTAAGGTGGAAAATGAGTACCACCTTAGAATTTTGAGATCTAGGTTTTAAGGATTTTCGGGGATTTAAATGACTTTATGTGATTTTATATGATTTTTGAATGAAATGAGCCTCGAGATCCAAAATAATGGGTCTTGGGGGCATATAAATGGTGATTTAAAATGGGGAATTAAATGCAAGGGTGCCAAAATAGGTCTAAATTAAGTGTGAAATTGCCTCTTTCTTCAAGAGTGCATAATTTTTGACACTATAGCCATGTGGTACATTTCGATTCGTTATTTTTGATTCCCTTGATAGAATTTAAGTTTGAACTATTGGGCCCCTTTTTCTATAAAAGGTCATTTATTTCTTTACTTTTATTTTATGTTCAACATTTGTGGATATCAGAAGAGCCAAAACTTCTCTAAGTTTTGTTCTTTTTTCTTGTTTTCTGAATCATACTGAACTAAAAACTTGTATGCACATAGAACTTAATCAATAATGAATCCAAATTGATAGATACGTATCTCATGTATCTTTTGTACCTAGTTTTTGTTAGTTCAGCTGAACAAGACTATGTGTTGTGCCATTTAAAGGTGCATACAAAACCTACTTGGTGTCCAAACAAAAACCTCCTCTTTAAAAACTTGCACCATTTTATGCCTAGCTATGAAGCAATCTTGTGAAGTATAAAGCAACTTTCTTTTAACTTATTAAATCTTGGGGCATGCATGTATAATAACTAGGAGAATTTTTATTTTTCACTATTTTTTATTTTTTATTTTAGATTAGATGTTTAAATTTATGAAAATAGTTCAAAAAATAGATGAATGAATGGAAATTTATTGAAGATATTTCATTTTCTATGAAGTTGAATTCTTAAAGCTAAATCTACTAAGTGATATCATAATTGTTTGATGTTCATGAAATATTATTGTAAATCTTTTGATTTCATGAAAATACTATGTGATTGAACTGGAAATCTTGTATCTAATGCTTATGATTCTTAATGAAATTGGAGACAACAATATTCGCATTGAGATTAACAACAATATCACATAATATCCTAAAGTGAACCTAGTATGGTCAAGAGCTAACTACCAAAGACTTGGGGTTTAACTGAGTCAACCTTTTTCCCTATTACATGAACACACCCCCTAAGGTTTCCCTGGTTAATTCTTTCAAGAAAGATAGGTTCCTCATGGTTTTCCTTGAGAGGATTTTATTTGCACTGTTGTTGTGAGGGACATCGTCATCAACAAGGAGCACCTTATTTAGTTCAATTCTAACACAAAACTAAGGAAGCACCAACCTAGTACATTCCCTCATGACATAATCCAAAGAAAGGAAGTTTTCAAAAGATTTGGCCACTCTCGAAACAATTGTTCATCCAAAAATTCCAAAGGAAGGCTAGGAAGTTGAACCCATGTTAGGAGTGGAGCTGCCAAATGGGCAGCGGGATCAAAGCCTGGTCTCCACTCACACAAAGTGAGACTTTGTTTACCAAAGAACTAAGGGCTTCTAGTGAGGGTAGAGATGTAGTCCTCATGAAGGGAGAATCTAAAGTAGTATAAAATTTTCAGAAGGATCAAAGTGGTAAAGAAACCTTTGAACACCCACCAAGATGAAGTACAATTGCAAAAGTGTCAATTTTAGGTTTCCTTCCCAAAAATCTACCTATGAGATAACTTTCCATTTTGGCTAATGAACGATCTAGAGAGGGTTCCTTGATTTTTATAGTGGTACCCTCCTTTGAATATATAATTCTGACCCCATCCCCGACTACACTAGTCCTTTTGGTAAAAAAATATTTCCAGTTAAGCAACATGGGTAACATTTCTTAGATAGAGGTGATAGGAGGAGACTTAGAAGACCCATGAGTTCCATTGGGAGACCCACCCTACCTAGAATAATCACCAAAATCAACTCACACCAAAGGGTGAGAGATAAGAGATTCTTGCCCAACTCCATTAGTTTGTGCGCTACCCATTTCAAAAATCCCATATAAATTTGTGATGAAAATTCTAATATTGACTATGTTATTTTACTTATTTTTATCATTTATTTATTTTAATTTATTATCTCCAACTTCCACTATGAGGTAACTAACAGGGATGTGACATTTTTTCAGGATAAGAGGTAAGAAAAGAAGTCTATCATCAAGACAATCCAAAGTGAAGCGTGCTTCTATGATTTCAACTCAAATATCCATAATAAAAATTTTCTTGGCCTAAAAAAATTGCTTCCCAACTTCTCATCACATATAATGAGCTTCAGGGAATTCATCTCTGAAATAGCTCTTAGTAACCTAGTAAAATGAGAACAATCTCCTATATTAAACTCACTAAATTTCTTTAATTTTCTAATTTCCTTCAGAAGTTCTCTCAAATTCTCACAAAATAAATTTTCCAATTGATGGTATAAGCTCTTTTATTCCTGGAAATTATAACAACTTTAACAATTTTAGAGAGCCCAAATTCCCAAGGCCATTTGGTAACTTCTAAATCACTTGAAAATTGGTAACCTACCACATTTGAAAAGAGGGTGATGGAATCCTCAAAAAAATTGGTTCCATTTCTGAAAATCATGGAATTTTAAACATGCCTCTCATCTTTGGACTTTTGGGGTTGTGTTGTATTTTTATCAACTTCACCCATGAAACCCTTAGGTCTAAACCCTCACAATGTTCTAATTTGTCATTGACCTCCTATTTCCCAATGTTGGTCATATTGAAACATCATGTCATTGACGATCATGGAGTAACCGGTCCCTCATGCCTAAGTCTGATTTTCTTATTTTATAATGTTGAATCATTGGCCTTTTTGGCCTTTACATCCTTTGTATTTTCATGACTTATGAAATTTTGAGCTCCTTTTTTTGCATCATCCTAGATGGTCCCCTTCATTAGAACAACTTAAGGGAACGTTCTTGAAATTTTTCACTTAAGTCCCGTCGGCCATCTCTCTTTGTCGCTCATTACAGATAGTTTCTGAAAGGTATGTTTATATTGGTGATAAGAGATGAGTGGTATTCCTTTGGTTTCACTCATTTCAGATAGCTTTAAGAGCTCTTGATATGAATCAATGATGGGTGATGCTCTTGTTTATCCTTGTCATTGAATTTTGGCTTATCACTAATTATATCTTTTGAGCCTTGAATATTGAATTAGCGATCAATGATGACCTCTGATATTTTGTTATTCTCTTCATTGTTCATCGGGGATGGTTATGTGATTGTAATTTTAAAAGTAGCAATGAGTGATATGAAGTATCTCCCATGCTTCGTGTATTGCAGACAGGTTTTGAATGTTAAGTTTCACAATAGCAATATGTGATGCAAGTGTTCTATCTAATCACTGGGATCTCTCATCATTAATATGCGATAAGTGATAGCCCTAGTGATTTTTTTATTTTCTCCTATGGCTCATCATGGATCCTTTCCAAAAATTAAGTTTCAAAATACAGATGAGTGATGGATTTTTCTGTTTAACTTTCTTTCGCTGATTTGAATTGATCTTATGAGCGATGTCATTTGTATCATTCATTTTTATGCAAGTGCATGTGTCTTAATCTTGCTTCATCACTATATCTCCCATTACTAATGTGATCTAGAGTTCAAAGTTAAATCAATGATGCGTGATGGGAAAATGAACGTGATCGAGGATGGGCAATAATTTCAAGGGCTAAGATTTCATCACATAGATGCTTACATCACTAATAGAACTAGTGAAGGATGAAATGTGTTAGTGATAAGAGATGATTGCTAAATGGAAGATAATGTGGCATAATCTAAAGACATGATATAAAGCAATGAATAAAGTAGCAAGGTGAGTGGAGCACGGTTTATGCGGTTTTAAAGCAGAGTGATCCAATGAGTTGAAGTTCATCACATTAATACTCATGTCATTGATTGAACCCTAGAAAGATGGGTCAAGTCCATGATGAGAGATAGAATGTATGAAGGAATTTTCTCTCCAAATGTCGACTTTGTGTACTTATCCAATATTAATGAAGGAGCATAGATTGAGTTGGTGATGCATGTTAATTGTTAGATCAAAGGTGACTAATGAGGATGAGAATAGACATGGCAAGTTTTTGAGGTGGTATCGTCATTTTTTAGGAACAAGTTGTAAAAGATAGAAACGATGCTCAAGGTTTCCATCGATGAATTTTTAAATCCTCAAAGATCAACAATTCAGATTCAAATTTGAGCTACTAAGTTATCAACTCACTCGCGTGATGATCTCTTCAATAATTAATTGCAACATGCTCCAAATGGTCTATTTAATGCAGAATGTATGTTGTTTGATCTCGCCATTTTTAGTTCTCTGAAATTATGAACTGTGGGTCATAGAAGGAATGGGCGAGTGTTGAGCTTTCAACTGTAGAGGTGTTGTTGCTTGGGTAAGTTGGTGTTTTGTGTGAGCTCCTTTTAATGAATGCTTTTGTTTTCCTGGGGATTTGCATTTTTTCTGGGGTTGGTTGTGCTTGTCGAGGCTTGTGGGTGTGCTCTCCTACAAATTTAGTTCAGGAGCTCATAGCTAGTTAGTTTCCTCTCAAATTTTGAATTTCTACCTTTTGTCTTAGGGTTCTATGAAAATGGGTAAGTCAGGAGTGCCAATTCAGCCAACTAGGAGGTCTAGGAGATTTAGTGTTTTTGAGTGTCATGAGGATTTTCCTAGGGATGAGTAGGAATTCCCTATGACTTCTATAATTCCAAAGGGTAAGAGAAGTGCACGAGGTAAGGGGAGGAAGACTGTTGTTAAAAGTATGTACAAATTGAGAAATAGGACCATTTTAGAAGAATTGGTCAAGTTGAAGGGGAAAGAGCCATCTAAGCCTTAGAGGAAGGAAAGGAAAAGGGACAAGAACCATAAGGCCTACCTGGGAAAACATAATTCTCCCGTTGTGCTCTTTGATAGCCCTTTAGATGATGGAGGTGACACCGACTCGGGATATGGCCAATATCTTCTTTTTATGGTGCCATATGAAGACTCTAACAATGATGTGGTGATGGTTCCTCTAATTGCATCACAAACAAGGAGTGGTCGAGCATACTCTAATGCTGATGACTCAGAGTAGCATCTCCTCATTTTTATTTTTGATGACACCATGGTTTTTGCATCAAGAATTGGCTTTTTCAACGTGTATGTGGTGTTGGTATTTTACTCTTCCATGCTAATGTGGAAGTCCTTCGGCTGGTATGTTAAGGAATATTTTTCTTGAAATTGATGTGCAGCAACAACTTATGGTACCTTGTGGATGAATTTTATCTTTTACCCTCCCTTTCTCCTAAATGATTGCATGTAAGTGCATGTAGAGTTTTTCAAAATCGGTTGAAATTAAGTTTTGAAATGAAGTATGAAATGTAATCATAATTCAGCTAGATGCTTGTTTCTCCCCTTTCTATAAAGGGGACTTCATGGCTGATTATGAGGGTTCAAAATTTTTGAGTCTTCAAAGCGTCTACGTAAAAGCTAAGCTTAGAGAGCAGCATAATGTAAATAGATAAGTTGACGAATATATTAGAAGCGAGCTGATGGTATGATTCATAATGTATTTTGATCTTAAAATGGTTTTACAAAGTAATATCAATAATGGAAGAAAATGCTAATTCTAAAATATATGCTTTCCTGTGTATTTTGCTGGCAAATTATGAATGAAATTGTTAATAGTAATTTCATTTTTATTTTGCCATTTGTGCTAAGTGAATGAGTTTATTAGTGCTTGAATTCAATGATTTGATAAAATGCTAAATTAAGGCCATGATTTTGTGAGAAAAGATTATAGGATTTGGTAAGTAGCAGTATTTTAAATGCAACAAGTTGGATGCTGCAAAGTAGCATGCCAATAGTCGCATGATTACTAATTTAAACTGTAGTTGTATTACTAATTGATTGCAAAGTATGAATCCATTATTCCCTTAGTAAGGAACTGATCTTTTCATTAGTTTATCTTGTAACTAGTTGAGCTAGTGGTGAACCTAGCTAGAGAATAAAAAGAAGAATGAATTAATAAACAAAAACTTTCAATTAAACCCTACAAATATGAAGTAGTATTGTATTCCTTGCAATAGGTACTGACTTTTTAAAAGGTTTTCCAAGCCTTTGATGAATTTTTATTATTTGTACTTTCTAAGGAATACATCTATGTGTGGAAATGATTTAGATCAAGTAAGTATCTTATGAGCATAAGTGGGATAAGCCTCCTAGATTTCATAGAGCCCAAATACAAGGAGTGAGGTCTTTTAGAGCCTCACTTATGTGTTGGCTAATCCTTACCCTTGTTAATAATTGAGTTCTAGAAGATTCATAGATGATGGATACGATTAAGTTTGGTTCAAAAAAAAAAACCAATAGAGGGCATATAAGAGAAACTCAAGGGGACATCCTCCAATTTAATATAAATTGTTGGAGTGATCAAGGTAAAAAATTCTCAAATTGATGTTGAATGTAGACATATATTTTGTTGGATAAATGATGTTGAAGATTTACCAGTTGATACCTCATCACACAATCTATTGTTTCCTTATTTTAACTAGTTTTGAACAATTTTAATTAGCTTTTAGAACATTTTAGCAATGTTTACTACATGCCAAAAATAGTCTACTAGTAGGTTGCTTTGTTTTTTAAGATTTATTTTCTTTAAATCTCTATAGAGCTATGTTAAAATGTTACTCTATTTTCAAACAAGCTCAAACTTGTTTTTAAACATTAATTAGCCGATAGGCTATTTTACATGGGGAACCCCATCAATTTCAGATCTGATGTGGGATGGGGTCAAAGCATTGGGATATTTGGACATTGTGCCTCGGTCAAAACCTATGCCTCATGATGCTAACTTTTCCGTAATACTCCCACCTATTGGCATGGGTAGGGATTTCTTCTAGAAAGTCCGAGAATCGAGTCGAGTGTTATTGCTCTGCAAGTTGGCAAGCAGGGCAGTCGAATGGGAAATATTGTTCCAATGTAAAAAAGCTACGAAGGATCTCTGGCCCGACTTTGATAAGTTCTTTGACTTCATCAATGGCATTAATAAGCCTTCGGAGAGTTGACATTGTACAAAAATGTCCGAAAAAAAAAGCTTCGTTGGAGCGGCGTCCACGCCTCACACTGCACAGACAGAGAAAAAGAAAATAGAATAGAATATAGTAATGAGTTTTAGGGTTCACATGGGTTGAGAATAGCTATAGGAAAATTCGCATCATTTTGATTTATGCTATTTATAATATTCTTAAATATTCACCTCATGAGATATCGGTGGTTGATTAGGGCTTTTATTTATTTATGCTATTTATAATATTCTTAAATATTTTTACCTCATGAGATATGGGCAGTTGATTAGGGCTTTTCGAAGATCACTTAAAAGTGAAATGCATTAACATTAAAATAAAATCTAATAAGAATTGGTATCAAATGGCATGTGTTACTTTTATATTAGAAAGAAAAAACAAATATAATATAAGCATTATTTTTAGTTTAGAAGATAATCATTATTATTTAATTCTTAAAGACTATTTTACTCACGTATTCTTATTTTTATTTAAGAAGTATTTATATTTTTATAAAGATAAAATTCAATTTAAACTTTTTTTTAAGACTAATTTCATTATTTATATAAACTTATATAGGATAGATTAATTTATATCTTAAAGATTAATTTAAGAAAATAAAATATTCATTATTGTAATATATACATAAAAAATAAAATAAATATTCAATTAAGTAAATAATAGTTGAACATGAAAAAAAAATTGAGTTTTTTAAATTTGTTTCAAATTTTGAGTTTTATATTTATAAAAAAATTGAGTTTTTAAAAGGATTTTTTTAAATTATTGAATTTTATATTTATAAATATTAGCAATCACACCTTGGTGTGCAATGAGTACTTCGAAAGAGGTGTGGAATGTCAATTAGGGAAACTTTAAGCCTATTTTTTGCATAAATTTGTGTATTACATGAGTTCAATTGGTTAGCCATTCATAAAATGATATTGTTGTGCAACAAAGGTCTCTAAAAATGAGTGAAAGAAAATCTTTCAATAAAGAAGACAATGAAGGTCTATGAAGAGGGAGGGGGAGAGATAGGAGAGAGATGGATGGGTAGAGAGAGGGGGACATTTCTAGAGATGGAGGGGAAGAGAGGAATATAGAGGTAGAGATGAATATAGAGTGAGAGAGGAAGAGAGACAAATAGATAGAGGTAGAGATGAATATAGAACAAGAGAGGACAAGGGAGACAAATAGATTAGATATAGAGAGAGATAGAGGGAGAAATAAAGATAGAGAGATAGGGAGATAAAGGGGAGAGATAGAGAGGGATGGATAGAAAGGAAGAGATAATGAGATAAAGAAGAAGAGGAAGAGGGAGATATACAGATGTAAAGAGATATATGGCAAGATAGATTAATATAAAGATAGAGATATAAGGAGATATAGAGAGAGGGGGAGAGGGAAAGAGAAAAAGAGAAAAAGAGAGGAAAATAGAGAGTAGAGAAAGACAAATAGAGATAGAGAGGGAGATAGAAATAGGGGGAGAGAGAGAGAGAGAAGGGGGGAGAGATAGATAAATGGGAAGAGAAATAAATAGATCTAGAGATATATGGAAAGATAAAGGGAGAGAGAGGTTGAGATATAAAGATGGATAGGGGGATAGGGAGGGAGCAAGAGGAGAGATGGGAGAGAGATAGAGAGAGGGAGGGAGAGAGAAAGGGAGAGAGAGAAGATGGGGAAGAGGGAGATATATGTAGAGAGGGATAGAGAAGAAGAGGGGGAGAGAGGGAGAGGGAGAGATATAGATAGAGGGTGATATAGAGAGATAGAGAGGGATAGGAAAAGAGATAAAGAAATAGGGAGATAGATAGATAGTGAGATATACATAGAGAAGGATATGGATAGAAAGAGATAGAGATGAGTGAGAAGGAGATCAAGTGAGAAATAAAGATAAAGATACATAGTAGAAGAGATGAAGGGAGAGATGGAATGAATAAGATAGAGAGAGGAGGAGAGGGAAATGATATAGATGTATAGGGAGAAAGATAGGGAGATAGATAAAGAGAGATATAGCTAGAAAGATATAAAGAGATGAGTGAGAGAGAGAGAGGTAGACATAATGAGATATAGATAGAGAGGGGGGAAGAGATAAGGAGATACAGATAGAGGGGGAAAGAGTGGGAGAGAAAGAAGGTGATAAAGATATGTAATAGAAAGAGGTATGCATAGGCGAAAAGATAGAGAGATAGAGATAGAGGTAGAGGAGAAAGAGGGAGTGTGTGTATATGAGTGAGAGAGATATGTATTTATAAATAAATAGAGAGGGAGGGAGAGGGGGAGAGAAATAGAGAGAGGAGAGATAAGCAAAGAGAAATGGAAAGAGGGAGTGAAAAGGAGAGAGTGAGTGATAAAGAGAGAGATAAGGAGAGATCTCCTCCAATTTGACGTTGATGCCAACAGGGATAACTTTATAGGAAAACAAAATCGGTCTATGCCTATCAATTATTCCATTGCTCATTGAATATTGTGCAATTGCTAGTATAATACAATTTGATAGAATGTAAAAATATAGAACTGTGTATGTTGCGCTTTTTGTTTTTTGAGTTAATTGTTTTAGTTATCTGCTATCCTATTTTTTTGGGTGTTATCTTTTGAACCTACCGGTGTAGGAATTATAATTTCTTTTAGGAATTAATCTTGTTGGTACCAAAGCAAGTTAAAATTTTTGTGTAATCATGCCAAGATCTAATTCTTTGCCAATTCTTGAATTCAATAGAAGTGACTATGAATATTGGTGCATCAAAATGATGACCTTTTTAATAAGGAAAGATTTGAGAGAGATTGTAGAAATAGGTTATGAAGAACTAAAAAATTGGAGTGCTCTTACAGGAACAATTTTGGGTAAGTCATCATATTTCATTACTTTTATTGATGATTACTCATGAAAGTGTTGGGTTAATTTTTTGAAGACCAAGGATGAAGACCTTGAGACATTCAAGAGGTTTAGAGCCCTTGTGGTAAAATAAATAGGGTGTAGTATCAAATTATTGAGGACTGATCATGGAGGAGAATTTTGTTCAAGAGATTTTTTAGAATTATTATAATATGTTGATAAGCAATAGCTGAGAGGAAAAATAGTATAGTAGAGGAAATGGCAAGAAGCATGCTACAAACCAAGGGAATAAGAAATTCCTTTTGAGGTGATACAATTTCTACAATAGTATACATTCTCAATCAGAGTCCCCCTAGTGCACTCAATATGAAAACTCCTTACAAAGCCTAGTATGAGAAAAATCCTATTGTAAAGAATTTCAAAGTTTTTGAGTGTTTAGCATATGTTCATGTAGCTGATCAAAAGAGGAAAAAGTTATATCAAAAAATTCAATCAATTATTTTTGTTCAATATAGTGAGAAAAGTAAGGCTTATAGGTTGTATAATCCTCTCACCCATAGCATTTCTATCTCAAGCGATGTG
This sequence comes from Sequoia sempervirens, assembly GCA_007258455.2. NCBI lineage: Eukaryota > Viridiplantae > Streptophyta > Pinopsida > Cupressales > Cupressaceae > Sequoia > Sequoia sempervirens. Next base: position 14,879 of record VDFB02111812.1, read on the forward strand.
ATTTTTGATGAAGGGGAAGTTTATGGTAATAAAAAAGGCCATGTTAAGATGTGAAAATCTGTTTTGAATGATGGTATTATTGATGATATTGATCATGAGTGATCCACTAACATTTTAGTTCCAAGTTCTAAAATTCCACCAAGTATCCCCTCTTCTGGTTCTTCAATCTGAAATGCAGGTCTAGCTTCAAGTCCAAGTTATACAAGGAAGGTAAGAAGCTTAAGTGGCATTTATCAAAGGAGTAAAAAATCAAGCACATGAAAAATATCTAAGAGGTGAGATTGTAAATTTTTCTATACTTTCCAAGGCTGATTTTGAACCATCATGCTTTGAAGATGCAAGTACTAATGAATTTTTTGTGCAATAAATTCAAGAAGATATAGATTTAATTCATAATAATGATACTTGGGAGCTTACAGAGCTTTCACAAGACATAAAAAATATTGGTAGTAAATGTGTCTACAAGACTAAGTACAATAGTGATGGGAGTGTTGAAAGAAACAAGGAAAGATTGGTTGCAAAAGGCTTCGCACAAAGGTATGGGATTAATTATGAAGATCTATTTACATGAGTAGCATGATAGGAGACTATCAAAATGATGATTTCAATAGCAACTCAAAAGAAATGAAGAATTCATAACATGGATGTGCAAATTTGCTTCTCAAATGTGTACTTAGAAGATGAAGTGTATGTGGAGCAACCATAAGGTTTTGAAGTGAAAGGAAAAGAAGATCAATTCTACAAGTTGAATAAGGATTTTTATGGCCTCAAGCAAGCACCATGAGCTTGGTGGGTATGTGCAGGATCATCATGGAAAAAATAGGCCCTTAAGTGGCAAAAAATTCAAAAAAATAAGAGTTAGGCAACTTGATGTAAAAATTTGAATAAGTTATCTATATTATTTCAAAAATATGTAAGAATAGAATCTGTAGAAAATTGAATGTAGTTTCTAAAGCCTACTGGGTTTATTTTTTATTTTTTAAAATCTATTTGGTGAAATTTAATATTTCAATTCATTGGTTCTTAAAATTTTAGGGAAAAATAAGATGTAAGTGTCTATCAGACAGCCTAACCACAATAAAATGAAATATTTTTTTTTGTAAGATTTTAGAAATAGGTAGAGGACTCATGTCGGCGGATGTGATGCATTTTTTTGTAATTTTTTCCAAACAAATAATTAATTATAATTTTTTTATTAAAACTTTTAAAAATATAAAACTAGTATGTCGACCACCTTAGCAGTAAAAATTCATGAAATTAAATTTTTATTTTTTTAATCCTATTGTATGTGGAAGCATAGAGATGTGATACATGTTTAGGATTCCAAAAATGCGATGTGTTTAGAGAAAGCTATAGATGTTTTCAATCAACCTATCAATCAGGGACTTTAGTCATAATTCAAATAGAAATGAGATAATAATTATTTATTCAAATTGAGAAGTAAAGCATAATTTATATTGGTGGAAAGTTGGGAATCTCCTTAGAAAACCCTTTCATTTCATCAAATTTGGGTTAAAAAAGTCATCTGACCACATACCTACAAGAATGCCATCATATTGCCACTCTTTGGCCCATCATGATCCCGCACATACCCTGGTATGATAGGATTAATGGATATTTTCATGAGAATGGATTTAAAAGAAATAAGAGTGAACCTACCATTTACTACAAACAAGATGGTA
>VDFB02111813.1:0-47491 GCA_007258455.2 Sequoia sempervirens
AAACTTCCTCACTTGGATTCGAATGGTTTCAAAGTCGACGCCAACCAACAAGATTTGGAATACAAAGGATTTTAGATTCAAAAAACCTCAAAATGCACAAATCCCATGGCGAAACTGTGATGCCCTAATTCTGACCAACGAACCTCCCACCATGAAAACCAGGGTAAGCTCGAGGTTTGGAAAACTATCCCTAAAGATGATTCCAGATCCCTCTGAGTCCTCACAAGGTAGGGGTTAGCTCAATACACGCGGCCAATGGACAAGTCATAAAGAATTCACTATTCTGGGCCGAGCACCGAAAACCCTAACCTTACTTAATATGGAAAAATACACGCTTAGGGGACACACAGACAAACCCAGGACATCATCTGAATGGATTCACCCGTCATCTAATGAATAAATACGGGTACACACAGAAGAGACGGGTGATGAGGTCTCACGAAAAGATGGGTCAAACCCCAATTTGATAAAACCAACTCGTGACCAAGTATGGGCCGACCCAGGATGACCACCATTCAACACAGAAAAAACTCAATCATCATGCAAATAAAAGGAGGGCCAATGATGACCTACCATGGATCAATCCAGTTGAAAACTCAAGGTCGAAGAAGCAACCATGAAGCAAACACGTCCAAGCAATGGAAACCTCAATCAGTGCCAAATAATCCACGCATAAGCAATGCAGGATCGATGCTCAAAGCTCGAATGAAAACACTTAATCGCCAGAGCAGCAAGCAAGGTGAACAATGAAGTCAGAATGATGCTTAAAATGCCCTAAATCCGCCCATATACGTGTCTGAGCAAAGGTACATTGGTCATTAATGAACGACAAGACGCGTCTGACAAGTCCGGAAACCCGAGCCCAGGATGGAATTTTGGAAAATCTCAAAATACGCGGAAATCCGGATGGACAGAGATTTCGCAGAAATGCAGAAACCGGGAATAAAACAAAGTTCGGGATTTTGGCGCAGACCGGGAAAATCTGCCAGAACTGGAAAACCCCGGGGTCAAGTAGAAACCCGGATTTGAAGAATCCAGCCAGAAATAGACAAAGAACTAGGGCCCGGGAAAATCCGCCGGAGCTGGAAAATCCCGGAGTTGGGTGAAAACCCGAATTTTTCTTAAAACTCCATTTTAGTCAATTCAAACCTCAGGGCAAGGTCAAAGCTAACAAGACCAACATGTCAAGACCCTAAAAAGATAAGTCCAATAAAACCAAAGGTCAAGGCGCTAAAAGAGATCCCCACTCCAAAATTAGAAACGTGTGTCTGTACTGTACCCTTCTTCATGTTCAAATTTGTTTTGAGTGAAATAGGTTTACAAAAGTTATTTGATGCCTTAGGTCAGTTTTTCCCTTGTAAATGCATGAAAATGGTATTTAAAATGCACTTTTCATAATTTTCTGAGTATTTGTGCAATAATAATGAATGAAAACATGGAACAGGTCTTGGGGAGAACTGTTAGAATATTTTAAAGGAATTATGGGTGTTTGGGTGTGCTGAAAGGGTTAGACACTTTCATATAGAGCCCTAGTTAAGCCTCGTTTATGGCTTGTAAGTCAATCTTTGATATTACATTTATGGTGGGTATTTTGATCCTATGCTTTGGAAGAGCTTGTGGAGGATACATTTTAGGAGTCTAAAAGAATGTTTCATTTTCTGGTTAATTCCTTTAATCAGTTTTTATTTTGACTATCATATTGGTGAATGTTGCAAAGTTACATGGGCTTGTGTAGGAGCAATGGAAGAATGGATGTTTTTGGGTACAAGGTCTATTTGTTTGGTCATTTTATATTGTGTGAAGAGTTTTTACATCATCCCCAAGTCATGTTGGGATGTTTGATTGTGTGATTCAAGTTGAGTGATCAAGTTGCATTGTTGAGTGATCAATTCAATCAAAAACAACAATGGCAAAGTCTACCCTTTCAAGGTTTTATGAAGGGAAGAGATTCCAAATTGTAAGGGAAACAAGAATTTGTTAAATGAATGTCAAGTTGAGTGTGGATTGAGATTTTTCTTCCTTTGCTTTGCATCACATTAAGCTAGTTTGGAACACATCTCAAATTGGACATTAGGTCCTTTTAAAGTCATCTATTTCAAATTAGGACATTAGGTCCTTTCAAATTGGAACACATCTCAAATTGGACATTAAGACTGAGTGATCTTGCCATTATCATCTATTTCAGTTTAAAGTCCCTTGGAACACCTCCCTCTAAACTCATATCACTTGCATTCAATGGTGTGCTTCAAATTGTGTGTTTGTATGATGCCTTGAATTGTCATAAGGTTTCTTAATAGGTCTTTGAAGCACTTGCTTCTCTAACATTTTTCTATTCATTGACTGTCATACTTAAAATCTTCCTTCAAATTCCTTCAAGGTGTTTAGGAATGATGATTTAATGGTGAAAAGTCAAAGAGAATATTTTGGAAGTGTGTGGAAGTCAATTTTTCAAGAGGCCCTAGTTTTTGGAGCAATTTCGTGAGGGTTTTGTGTTTGAGCATGTTAAGGGTTTCATAGGAGATTAAAACTTGGAAAATACTTGGTTTGGAAACAATTTAAGATACCGTAGAAAGTTTCATGGTCAGGTGATATGTTTTGAATAGGGTTGCTTTGGAAAAGGGGGCTATTTAGGCTACTTTTGGTGGGACAACAGATTTTTGAAAGGTTTGGTCTGAAACAAGTGCTATCAAGATTTTGGTATGTTGTGTAGCATCACAAAACACACCTAATTCAATCATTATTTTGGTGAGTCTTTTGGAAAAGTTGTTAGAAAAGTCAAAAAAACCACTAGTTGAGGGAAACCTTGGAAAGGGAGAGAAGGGAAAGAAGAGAACAAGAAGCAGCAAGAGAGCAGGCTAAAGCAAGGGAAGAGAGGCAATGGAGAAGGGAGAGAGAAGCTATGCAGGCTAGGATCAATAGCCTTGAGAGAAATAGGCGAGGAGAACAAGGAGAACAAGAAGACAATGATGAAGAAGAAGAGTGATAGGTACGGGGTTGGAGGAATCAATCACAAATTCCTACTCTAGGTCTTGCTTGCAAGACCTCCTTGGTGTTTTGTTTCACCACCTTAACCTATAGGACCCTTCTCAAGTTTAGGTACCCCTAGTCTATCTGGCCAACCCCACTTCTATCACAATTCCATCTACCAAGTTAACCTTGGTGCAATGCTTGAACTCTTCCTTAACCGTTAATCTACCCTAAAGACTAATCTATCCTCAACACTCCAATAGTTCTTGCAAGGGTGTAGAGATGTCTTCAATGGCTTCAAACCAACCTCCTAGAGTTCTTGAAGGTTCACCAAAACTCCACCTTTTCATCGCTTTCACCAAACCCTCATCTTGGGTTAAGAAGGGTACTAGTCCATGACCCCCAATTACGTCTTCATCACCAAAACAACTGGTTATTACTCAAACATTTCAATCTTTCTTTGAGGTCCTTGTCCCATATGAAGGCTACTAGTCCATGACCATCTCAATATTTCTTCGAGATCCTTGTCCCATATGAACACCTCTCAAATATTTTTGAGGTCCTAAGATTTAACTATCCGTACAATGCTTAAACTTGAAAATGGTCATTTCCTAGGGATTTAAGACATTTTCTGGCTGTTTTCAAACTGTCAACTTGTTCTCACATCAATTGAACTGATCGAGCTTTCTCCTTCATGTGGCAACTAGGTGCAATTTTCATTCTAAAACTCGTGTGACCAAATAGATTGTTCCAACATGTTCAAATAGGTATTTTTATGATAGGAATGGTCCTCTTTCACACCCAAACATGCGGAATCACTCTGAGCTATGTTCAACCGGATCGATCCCTTAAGGGTACAAAGGGTAAAATGGCTGCAAACTTCATCATGAGGCTACTCGGACATCGTGATGCTTAGAAACTTCTCATCTAATCCTATGGGATCACGTTGGGCCCCTCTACAATAACCTCTCTCGGTTTTGGTTATCTCATAGTGGTTTTCCCGTGGTGTCCAGTTTTTAGTTGATGGAAAAAGTGTCAAATGGAAGTAGTGGAAATTTGCAAGGTGGTGCAATTTTCGTTCTGCAACTTGTGTGACCAAACGGACTGTTCCAATGCATTCAAATAGGCATTTTTACGCTAGGCATGGTCCTCTTTTTCACCCAAACACGTGGAATCGCTTCGAGCTACGTTCAACCGGATTGATCCCTTAAGGTCCAAAGGGCCAAATGGCTGCAAACCCAGCATGAGGTTACCGATTAACCTGATGCTTAGAAACTTCTCGCCTCGGATCCTATGGGATCACGCTGGGAACCTCTACACACCTCTCGCTTTTGGTTATCTCGTGAGTGGTTTTCCTGGTGTCTAGTTTTCAGTTGATGGAAAGTAAAATGGAAGCAAAGTGGAAAGTTGCAAGGTGGTGCAATTTTTGTTTTGCAACTCATGTGACCAAATGGACTGTTCCAACATGTTCAAATATGAATTTTTACACTAGGCATGGTCCTCTTCACACCCAAACACGCAGAATCGCCTCGAGCTACGCTCAACCGAATCGATCCCTTAAAGGTCCAAAGGGCAAAATGGCTGCAAACTTCAGCATGAGGTTACTTATACAACGCATGCTTAGAAACTTCGTCTAATCCTATGGGATTGTGTTGGGCCCCTCTACAATAACCTCTCTCGGTTTTTGTTATCTCAGAGTGGTTTTCCCGTGGTGTCCAGTTTTCAGTTGATGGAAAAAGTGTCAAATGGAAGTAGTGGAAAGTTGCAAGGTGGTGCAATTTTTGTTCTGCAACTCATGAGACCAAATGGACTATTCCAACATGTTCAAATAGGCATGTTTATGCTAGGAATAGTCCTCTTTCACACCCAAACACGCGAAATCGCTCTGAGCTACGTTCAACTGGATCGATCCCTTAAGGTTCCAAAGGGCAAAATGGCTGCAAACTTCAACATGAGGTTACTCAGACACCATGATGCTTAGAAACTTCTTGTCTAATCCTATGGGATCGCGTTGGGCCCCTCTACAATAAAATCTCTCAGTTTTTGTTATCTTGGAATGGTTTTCTTGTGATGTCCAGTTTTCAGTTGATGGAAAAAGTGTCGAATGCAAGCAGTGAAAAGTTGCAAGGTGGTGCAATTTTTGTTCTGCAACTCATGTGAGCAAATGGACTATTCCAACTTGTTCAAATAGGCATGTTTACGCTATGCATGGTCCTCTTTTGCAGCCAAACACACGGAATCACTCCGAGCTATGTTCAACCGGATCGATCCCTTGAGGGTCCAAAGGGTAAAATGGCTGCAAACTTCAGCATGAGGCTACTCGAACAACGTGATGCTTAGAAACTTCTCATCTGATCCTATGGGATCACGCTGGGCCCCTCTACAATAACCTCTCTCAGTTTTGGTTATCTCAGAGTGGTTTTCCCATGGTGTCCAGTTTTCAGTTGATGGAAAAAGTGTCAAATGGAAGCAGTGGAAATTTGCAAGGTGGTGCAATTTTCGTTCTGCAACTCGTGCGACCAAATGGACTGTTCCAACGCATTCAAATAGGCATGTTTACGCTAGGAATGGTCCTCTTTCACACCCAAACACGTGGAATCGCTCTGAGCTACGCTCAACTAGATGGATCCCTTAAGGGCCTGTTGATGCGTGTTTTATGACACAACAAACATTCTAGAATAAAGTGTCAATGACGCTCTATCTCCTCTTGAAAAAATACCTCGTATGCTAAGACTATAAGAAAGATCATATGGTAATTCCAATGTTTAAGATGAGTGTGGATGAGCTCTGTGGTTTGATGTGATTATGCTGGTAACACAAAGGGACTTATGGTAGGCTTGTTCAATTCACAATGAAGGTCTAGATAATGAAGCTTTACTGTTTGGGTCATGGATCAAACAAACTAAAAAAAGGAGATAAAGGTTTAAAATTTCTAGCCTACTCCCTAAGAATTCAAGAGATGGTATTGACTTGCTAGAACCAATATCCACGCTTTGCTTCGCCACGCTCAACGACAACTACACAAAGAGGGTGCAATCTTCAAGGGAATGTGCTTATGATTTTCGCGTCATGAATAACTACCATCAAATTGAACAATAATTATCCAAAAAGAAGTTAAGCATCCACAAAATAAGCTCAGGCTAACTTTATGCATTGAATGAAAATCATCCATTCAAAGAAAGTGTGAGCAAAAAGTTTCACCATAATCAATACTTATCAAATCTTGCATTCATATAACATACATGAAATAAAATCTAAGCTATGATGAGGGATAAGAACCATGACAACTCCAAAATAAGAGAAGCAATCACCATCAGAACAATGCATGCATTACTTATTACTTTGGGAATCTTACAACAGTTGCTTATCTCAACATGTTTTGCAACATGCTCCCATGCTTTACAAATGAGGGGTTGAGCTCAATTTATAGGCTCCCCAATTACAATTCAATGGCCAAGATTGATTTGGAATCAACGGCCGAGATTACAGAATAAAACCCTAATTAGGGTTTGCTACCCTTCGACCAATAAGAAAATTACATTCGAGGACACTTGTCCTTTTTGCTAAATATGAACCAACAGATAAAATAGAAAGTTGTTGCATGTTGATTTGGAATGATTTGATTGGTTGGAAGATGACGAGGCGCCACCTCAACGTGCTGGATGTCTTCCTTGATCACTTTGTGCTTTTTCCATGTTCTTGCCTTAGAATATTTTTTTCCTGCCAATGACTTTATCCTTTGTGCTTCGATCTTGGATGATTTTGGCTTCTCCTTCTCACCTCGCCTTGGAGCACCTGTTTAGACTTGAAGTCATTAAGTCTTTCTTCCCGGATTGCTTTGGAATTCCTTCACGTGCCTTGAATTTGGAGAGGAACTATTTGGCCATGATTTTTTAATCGTCCAAAGTCTCTGGCAAAATTTTCTTCACATCTTCCTAAATCATCTAGCATGATTTTAAGTCATTGGCAAAATTTTCTCTAGACATTTTGATGTTTGGACTTAGGTGAATTTCCAAAATGCCAAACATACTTAGGCAAAATTTCAAGTTTTCTATCTTGTCTTTGATGTGGCAGACTTCATTCATGAATAAGCCATCTCTAAATGCCTATGGCGGACTTTGCTTATATTTAGGCCATCAAGACTTAAGCTAGGTGGACTTAAAGCTTAATCTCAAAGCTACTTTCTTAGAGCGGACTTCTCTTTAACTCATGCCATTGACTTCTTAAGTGGTTTTTATCTCATGTTAGGCCAAGGGCGGACTTGCTCATAGTTTATGCCATACTTTACTTCTTATGGCGGACTTCACACATTTTCTAGCCATTTACTAATTGACTAAGGGCAGACTTCAGCTTGCAACCTGCCACTCAATTTTTCTTGGCTATGCCTTAGCCACTTCATCTTTTGTCTTGGGGCGGACTTCAACTCTCTTCAAGCCACTTTATCTTTGACTCTTCTCTTTGCCACCTTCTTATGTTCAAGGCGGACTTGCCTTGTTTCCCTGCCACTTCATCTTATGCCTATAGCGACTTCATCTTTTCTCAAGCCATTCCATCTTTTGCTTATGGCGGACTTCATCTTTCTTCAAGCCATAACCTTTTATGGTGGGCGGAGTTTGCTTCATGTCTGGCCATTGGAGGGCGGACTTCATCAAATGTTTGCCATCTCAACATTTTGTCTTGGGGCGGACTTGACTCCATGTGTTGCCATTTCACATTCTTCAAGGGCAGACTTCCACTCTTTTCATGCCATAGTCTTTTAGGGTGGGCGGACTTGCTTATCTTTGTGCCACCTCAAGGGGGGACTTTGTCTACTTGCTAGTCATTCAAGCTTTTGTTGAGGGCGGACTTTATCCTTGACCTGACCATCTAACACATGGACATGGGCGGACTTGACTCATTTGCATGCCTCTCAAGGCGGACTTTGCTTCTTTTGATGCCATTCAACACTTTATCCAAGGCACACTTGCTTGTTTCCCTTACCATTCAAGGCGGACTTCATAGGAGGGCTTGCCATTGTTCCTTTTGCTTAAGGGCGGACTTGGCCACTTTTGATGCCACTTTTCTATGCCGATGGGTGGAGTTTACGTCTCTCTTTACCATTTCATACTTGAACATGGGCGGACCTCATTAGATTTCAGGATATTTCATAAGGCTGGGCGGAGTTGCCTCTTGCTTCTGCCATTCACATTGCCTAGCTGTAGCCTTCTGACATTAATTTCACTCATCTCAGTGCTGGTTGGACTCTAATTTGCCATGATTGTTCATATTTTTCATGGATTTCTCATATTTTTACATGAGTTTCTCATATTTCAATATGAATTTCTCTGATTTTTCACCATTTTTCTGTGATTTTTGAACAATTTTTCTAGATTTTTTAAATTTTTCGTGATTTTCCAGAATTTCACCATGAATTCAAAAAAATTTCAAATCCATTTTCTGAGAGTTTCGTTGATCTTTTTGAACTTCTGAGTGGATTTTTGAAACTCGAGCCCTTTCCAAATATAAAAACTTTCTAAAAATAGCAACTTTCCAAAAATAGACCCTAAAAAATAGGGATCTCAGAATTTCCCAAAAGTGCCAAAAAAGTGGGTCCTAAAAAATAGGGGGCCCGAGGTGAAAAACCCTAAAAATTGGGAGGTGTCGGAATTGACCGAAATGACAGTTGATCTTCGTCTCCCAGGCCTTCTAAGTATGATGGCGACATTTATACAGTGATCCAGGCTAAAACTCATTTGCTTGACTCAGGTGACCATTCAAAATTTAGACTCCTCATTGCAAAAAGATTGGTGATAAGCAATTGCGACGCCAAGGCAAAACCAAAAAGCAAAAAAAAATGAAGGGTCCCCATTTGCAATGGGATGATGTGTGAAAAGGTCACAACAGGTCCAAAGGGCAAAATGGCTGCAAACTTCAGCATGAGGTTACTCGGACACCATGATGCTTAGAAACTTCTCGTCTATTCCTATGGGATCACATTGGGCCCCTCTACAATAACCTATCTTGGTTTTTGTTATCTTGGAGTGGTTTTCCCGTGGTATTCAGTTTTCAGTTGATAGAAAAAGTGTCAGATGGAAGCAATGGAAAGTTGCAAGGTGGTGCAATTTTTGTTCTGCAACTCGTGTGACCAAATAGACTGCTCCAACGCATTCAAATAGGAATTTTTATGCTAGGCATGGTCCTCTTTCACACCCAAACACGTGGAATTGTTCTGAGCTACATTCAACCGGATCGATCCCTTAAGGGTCCAAAGGGCAAAATGGCTGCAAACTTCAGCACGAGGTTACTCAGACACCGTGACACTTAGAAAATTCTCGTTTGATCTTGTGGGATCAAATTGGGCCCCTCTACAATAACCTTTCTTGGTTTTCGTTATCTCGTAGTGGTTTTCCAGTGGTATGCAGTTTATAGTTGATGGAAAAAGTGTCAAATGGAAGCAGTGGAAAATTGCAAGGTGGGGCAATTTTTGTTCTACAACTCGTTTGACCAAATGGATTGTCCCAAAACTTTCAAATACACATGTTTACGATAGGAATGGTCCTCTTTCACACCCAAACACCTGGAATTGCTCTGAGCTATGTTGAACCGGATCGATCCCTTAAGGGTCCAAAGGGTAAAATAGCTGTAAACTTCAGCATGAGGTTACTCAGACACTGTGATGCTTAGAAACTTCTCGTCTGATCCTATGGGATTGCATTGGGCCCCTCTACAATAACCTCTCTCATTTTTGGTTATCTCAGAGTGGTTTTCTCGTGGTGTCCAGTTTTCAATTGATGGAAAAAGTGTCAAATGGAAGCAGTGGAAAGTTGCAAAGTGGTGCAATTTTTGTTCTGCAGCTCATGCGACCGAATGGACTATTCCAACATGTTAAAATAGGAATTTTTATGATAGGAATGGTCTTCTTTCACACCCAAACACGCGGAATCACTCTGAGCTATGTTCAACCAGATCGATCCCTTAAGGGTCCAAAGGGTAAAATGGCTGCAAACTTCAGCATGAGGCTACTCGGACACCATGATGCTTAGAAACTTCTCATCTAATCCCATGGGATTGCATTGGGATCCTTTACAATAACCTCTCTCAGATTTGGTTATCTCAGAGTGGTTTTCCCGTGGTGTCCAGTTTTCAGTTGATGGAAAAAGTGTCAAATGGAAGCAGTGGAAATTTGCAAGGTGGTGCAATTTGTCGTTGTGCAAGTTGTGCGACTAAATGGACTGTTCAAACGCATTCAAATAGGCATGTTTATGCTAGGAATGGTCCTCTTTTGCACCCAAACACGTGGAATCGCTCCGGGCTATGTTCAACCGGATCGATCCCTTAAGGGTCCAAAGGGCAAAATGGCTGCAAACTTTAGCATGAGGTTACTAAGACATCATGATGCTTAGAAACTTCTCGTTTGATCCTATGGGATCATGTTGGGCCCCTCTACAATAACCTCTCTCAGTTTTTGTTATCTCGGAGTGGTTTTCTTGTGGTGTTCAATTTTTAGTTGATTGAAAAAGTGTCAGATGGAAGTAGTGGAAAGTTGAAGGGTGGTGCAATTTTCATTCTGCAACTCATGTGACCAAATGGATTGTTCCAACATGTTCAAATAGGCATATTTACGCTAGAAATGGTCCTCTTTCGTACCCAAACATGCAGAATCGCTCCGAGCTACGTTCAACTAGATCGATCCCTTAAGGGTTTGAGTGTAGTATGTTGAAATAGGCCATTCCTCCTATTGTTCGGGCTGTGTCTCAGTGATATGGGCCTGATGTAACTTGAATTGTGGTAGTTTGAATGGTCATGTTGAGTGGTTTGGCAATCTTTGTATTGCATCAACTTGTTGCTTACTATTATGCTTTGATAGATTTTTTCCAAGCATCCATAGCTTGTTCGAAAGCACCTGTTTTAGGCTTTTAGCCATAGCAGGAAGGCAATGAACTATTTGATAAAATGGTTTGATAGACATGTATGAAAAATGTGTTAGCATAGACAAGGCAATGAACTCTTTGAAAAAATGCCTCAAAGAAATGTGGTTTCATGGTAATGGAATGGCATGACGAATGCCATGAAAAGCAAATTGCTATGGATTGTCATGGCATTCCATCACCATTGATACCACATCTCTTTGAGTCTTTTTTTCAATCAGTTTGCTTCCTTTTCTATGCTATTGCTTATTAGTATGCTTTGATAGATTTTTTCCAAGCATCCATGTAGCTTTTTTTGGAAGCACCTATTTTAGGCTTTCAACCATACCAACAAGGAAGCAAATTGTTTGATATTCCACCACCATGAGACCACATTTCTTTGACACATTTTTATCAAATAGTTCATTCCCTTGTCTATGCTATTGCTTACTATTATGCTTTGATAGATTTTTTCTAAGCATCCATAGCTTGTTTGAAAGCACCTATTTTAGGCTTTTAGCCATAGCAGCAAGGCAATGAACTGTTTGATAAAATGCTTTGATAGACATGTATGAAAAATGTGTTAGCATAGACAAGGCAGTGAACTCTTTGAAAAAATGCCTCAAAGAAATGAGGTCGCATGGTGATGGAATGCCATGACAATCAAATATTTTTGATTGTCATAGCATTCCATCAGGTCATGAGACCTCATTTCTTTGAGGCATTTTTTCAAAGAGTTCACTACCTTGTCTATGATATTGCTTACTATTATGCTTTTGATAGATTCTTTCCAAGCATGCATAGCTTGTATGAAAGCACTTCTTTTAGGATTTCGGCCATAGCAACAAGGCAACACTTGAACTATTTGACAAAAATTATTTCGTGAGGATCTTATTCCTTCCCTTAAAGAAATGTGGTCTCATAGAATTCCATGACAAGCAAATGCAATTGGCAGCTACCTTCTAGTTATTAGTTATGCAATGCAAAAGTAATTTATTAACCGCTAGGTTGACTTTATAAAAACTATATTGTAATTGAAATTTTTTCATCTATCAAAGATCTAGTTATTAGTTATGCAATGTGAAGCAATGCTTTGAGTTTGAAAGATGTGCAGCAATGCAATGTAATCAAAGTTAAGTGAATATAAAACTACAAAAATTATAAATTAAAGTTCAAAACATAAAATGTCAAGTGTTTATTAATCAGCCATTATTGATCATTGATCAAACTCCATTAGTGCAAATTTCTCGTGGTGGTGGAAGGCAAACAAGAAAACAGTGGTTCAAAAATGAGAAATTTGTCTTCTGCACCAAATGAGAAATATTCACAATATGTGCTAGGAAGGAATAAGTCCATAAGATCGAGTATGCAAGAATCGAGAATTGCAAAATTGGCTTACGTTTGACTTCCAAACACAAATTTTCACACTTTTCGATGTTCCAACATAAGTCAAAAAGTATATGTGCATAAGTTGTAAAGTATACACTTGAATACATGTAACTCATATCTATTGAACCATTAATTTATAATGCAAATATGGACACCATCAATAAAAAAGATTTGTATTAATCAAATAGCCATGTACGCATGTACATCAATATATGTCAATATAAGTATAAAATATAGTTACAAAAAAGCCATATAGGCTTACGAATTCCATATAGGCATACAATGTCAAATATATCTAATAATGCAATATGTACAAAATTGCCAAGGTAGGCATGGCCAACAAAGTGGCTCTCTACATTCAAAATTCATTTCCATGCTCCTCGGGTTCAAATACAATTTCTTTTCCCTTTCCTCGGGCGAAATGATGGCGGAATTGGCCACCCGGGCTTCGTTGAGGGGTGCTCCTACCGCCCTCCTATGATTTAGCTCCTGGTCAAGTTTCAACTGCTACAATAAGAAGTAAAGACATTAATATATAGAAATTACATTATAAAAATTAATATATTTAACAAAATTTAATCACTTACACCATCTGACGATCATGCTCCTCGAGGGAAATATTTGCACGTTGATAGCCTCAAGGTTCGGCCCTTATAAACCATCCTAATAGAAATTAAACTACGAATCAATAATGGTTTTATTTTTCACTAGAACTAGTTCATCTATAACAACGAATGTAAATTGAAATTTAGTAATTTGCCTCATACCTCCCCTATCAGAGCCATCGAGGATTCTATTGCAGTAGAAACACCAATATTCATTGCCCTTGTTACGTTGGGCGGTGTTTCTGTCACCAACATCTGAAAATAAAACAACAAATTATTCAATCACAAAACAATTATCAAATTTGAAGTAATGCTTTGAGTTTGGATGATGTGTAATGCAATGTAAGCAAACAATATGATTATCAATTTTTTAAAAAGTAATAACCTGGGACAATCACATTGAAAAAAAAAGACCCTTTAGGACAAATTTTAAGTGAAAAAGCATCAAAACACAATGTAAAATATGACAACCAATATGAGAAGAAGAGATGATCAAGTCAAAAGGATCTTTGATAGTAGCCAACTGAGTTAAGTATGACAAATCCAAGTATCATTGTTGCAAGGAATGGAGTAAGAGCTAAATAAAGATACAATGACAATAAAAAATGATGGAGCTAACTTGTCAAGGGCCTATTCTTCAAAACCCTTATTAAACGCTTGTCATAGTTTAAGATATGCAATAAATGTTTGACAATGGAATTAACCTTTTGAGGATGACAATGATTAAATTGAGGTCTCCTTTTACCACCTAAAAGATCAATATTCTTTCTTTGGCCTATCATTATGATTTTAAAGTTTCCTCACTTGAGTTAAATATAATAGTCAAGTGTTTATACCAAAGATGATAGAGAAAATAATCATGAAAAGGAGAATATGATGGTGATCAATGACAAGTCAGTGGCGCATTTGACAATTGAAAGAGTAGAGGAATGCATAGTGAACATCATGGTACAACTTATGATATAAATTAAGCCACATGGTTAATGTGCTTTGAATCCTTGCATCTAAAGGAAATTTTATTAACATAAATACTGCTAGGGAATTTCAATTTTGCCATTGTAGTTGGCATTAAAGCTGGTACCTGCAACATTGAAAATTATCCTTATATAAGAATTCCCTCCATCTTGTTGATTGGCTTGTAACACTCTTGATGGTGGTTGTATGAAATCTAATTATGATCCCTCTTCTACATTAGAGGGTTTGTATCCTTGATCTGACCCTTCTGAATTATTAGAATCAAAATCACTAGCTTCCATATTCAAAAATTCCCAACCAACATCTTCAATAAATTTATCTAGATCATTAGTAATAGTCTTACAAATTGGTTGCCAATTCAAGTTCATTCTACTTTCATAATACTTTATATCCATGGAGTTCATCCATTCCTTGATGTCATCAAGTGAAGATTGAGGAATGGCGTACATATGGAGTACATCTCGCTTGAATTATTTGAAAACAATAGCCATATCAAATCCCTTTTTCCCAAGTCCTACTCTCTCAAGGTTAACAATCTCAATCTCAGTAATAGTGATTACTAAGAAAGGTAATTCCACCAACTCTACCAAAAAATTTACCATAGGAACAATAAAAGCAGAGGATTTGAAAGGAACTCCATGAAAACCAAGCTCTCTAAATGCTATATAAAATTCTAGTTCAAAATATTTTAGATGAGGTTGCTCCCATAGCTCTCTTACTCGCTTGACAAATCCTTGAAACTATGTATTGATTTTATTTTTCCTATTCCTCTCTTATTGTTCTTCCTTAATTTCATCAAGATCATACATTGACCTTCTTGCCCCTCCTAAATTTTGGACCACATCCATTACCTCAACATAAAACTGGACATCCTTGGTCTTCATGGTTCCCACGCCATGATATGGTTATGCAAATGAAAATGAACAAAAGTAATCATCTCCTTATCCATTGGCTGGAAGAATGCATGCTTAATGTTTTGATACATGATATCAGCTCTCTCTTCTGCTCTCATGGTTGAATATCAAAATCCAGTATGGTGGGCCTCCAGAGTTCTAGTCATCTTTCTTCCTCTTCCACCAAATGTTGTCCTAGTCCACATGTTTTCCAGCCTAATTGGCTTTGTTTTTCAAAGCTAAAGTTTCTCCTGAGTCACCAGTGTAACTCTCTCTACCTTTTCAAGTTCTCTTTCATTGCTACAGATCATCTTTGGGATTTAGTCATTTGTACCACATGGTTGATGTGCTTTGAATCCTTGCATCTAAGGGGTTTAAAACCTTAGGGGCCTTAGATGAGAAAAAGAAGTAATGTTTTTCTTTTCTTTTATGTGAGGACCTAGTAGTGAGATAAAAGAGGACTGTATAGAAAAATGAAAAAAAGAAGACATAAAAATTCATGGACCATACTATATCACCCATGCTAGCTAACAAGGACATGAATGTAGTAGATTTAGGTATGATAGGGGTATTGCAAGGTATATTTGAGGAATATATAAGAATGAAGAAGAATTCAATGGATCAAATTAGTGTCAAATGTTTTCCTAAAAGATCTCCCACACCCTATTAGGGAATTTAATCATTTCTAAGCATTTTCCATGTCCTATGGGAAAGTTTGAGGAGGCTCCAATAGTTGAGAGTTTAATGAGTACTTATAACTTATTTCCATGCAATCATGATTAGTTAGAGAACATATAGGGAAACTTGATGAGCTATGCAACAAATGAAGAGAATATAGGGTATTTTGACCTAGTCTTAAGCATCTCCAAGCATCTAGGAGATATTGAAGGAGTCAACTAGCTAATAGATAGGGTCGAGGATAGAAGTTTTATTTTTGGTTACATTGACATCATGTGTAGGACATCCATAGTCTTATTCTTGGTTACGTTGAAATCACAAAAAATCATATAGGATGGAGTAGAATGTAGCTCTACCTTTGTCAATTCCATGTTAAATTTTTATTATATATAGCTTGCTAGTGTAGGAATTCTAAGACAAACAATCATAGTAGGACAATTTTTAAAAGCTTGAATAATAACCTAGTGAACCCATATACTCTTATGACTATATATACACAAATCTAGATTAAACTTAGAATTCATTAGTTAAGTTCTCTTTATTCTATATTACCTCCGTGAATGTTTGAGTAAATCTACTTGCACTCGAAGGTGTTCCCTTGAATCCTTCGACAGTACCCTGTTCAACATCCAAAATAACATATTAAAATACCATTCGTAAAACAATGCTATTAACACATGTGTACTAAATTTAGAATTTTTTACTAACTTTACATACCCCACTGATAGGTGTACTGCAAAAATAAGCAGGCTGATGACTAGTATATCAAGGCTCAACGTCTATGACCCTGCAATTTTATTAAAATAATAAAACTAAATTAGTTAATCTTGCATTTCACAATCAAAATTTAATAAACTAAATTCAATGAACATGTTGAATTTTACCTGACTGTCAATACCATATGCATCATGCAGAATGTCAGCCGCCCTCTCCATCCCCGTAGATGCATACGGATCAGGATGCGTAGAAGGATATGGATCCTGCATAGCACCCTCCTCATGGCCGGTAGGGTCATACGAACAAGTGGCTCTGCAAGATCGACACACATGGCCTTGAAGGCCACCACCTAAAGACTCCCCTAGATTGCACTATACAATGGGGCTAGTGTGGTGGATGACACTCCGAGTCAAGGATGTGATCGCCTGCAAAGTCTCTACATCAGCACTCTCCTTTGCAACTACAGGCATCACAATCTGCTCAGGAGGGTGCCTAGTGAGATGTCATCTCCCCTATCGTGTAGGATCCGACTGTGCATCGGGCCTATCCTGTGCTGACCCCCCACCTCTCCCCTGAAACTCCCTCATATCAAAATAATTCAGGATTTGGTTCAACACAAACTCACAGTATAATTTCCTAAGAAAATATTGGGGGACTTCACAGTTATTGCACAGTGGGTAATGAAAGACCATATACCATCTGTCATAAAAATGGTTTCTAATCTCTTGGTGGTGGCATCAATGAATAGGAAACCTCTTTGCATTGTGGGTGATATTTTGATGGGTTTTAGGGTCAGTGAATAGAGAGCACAAATCACCTTTAGTAATCTTTAAATCTTTTACTTGTTTATATGATAATTTTTCTGCATAATATGCCCTCGATGTTTCCCTCCTAGTTTTCCATCCAGATATTTGCTGGGTAATTGCATCTACATTTTTTAACAAATCCTTTAATGAATCTGCTAGATGTATTCTTTCTGTGGTTGAAGAATTTTGATCACTCAACCTACTAATAAGATCCTCAACTTCTTTTCTAGTGTTTTCAATTTCACTCCTCAAATTTTCTTGAGTGCCAGGAGGGTATTGAGAGAATGGTGGGGGAGGTTGATTTTGTTGTTAAGGTTGATTTGGTTTAGGATTTTCCTCCTCTTGTTGAGGATTTCCTACAAATTAAAAAAAATCATTCATTTCTAAACTAAAACAAATAAAATCAATTTAAAACAAAAAAATTCATAACAAATACCAAACAAAACTTACCTCTTGCATCTCTTCATCGTCGTGGTGCCATATTTGTGAAGAAAATTGAACTCAATTGATGAAATGTGAAGAAATCACCTCCTCAACAACGTGAGTGCATAATGCAGGGTTTTTGGCCGTGGGCGGAGATGAAAACTAGTAAAAAGCAAATGAAGAATGTTCACTTTTTTTTTGCTTTTAAAAAGACAATACGCGTTCGCATTTTAACGCGAACGCGTTATGTCTCATTTTTCACTTTTTTGGCCACAAAAGTGTGACCATCTTGGTGCACTTACCCTAGAAATTGTGCGAAATTGAATGCAGTTTCTAAACTACTAGGTTTATTTTTTAAAAACAAAATCTATTTGGTGAAAATTTGAAATTTCAATGTAGTATTACTTAAATTTCGTGAAAAAAATAAGAAGTATGTGTCTGTCTGACCACCCTAACCATAATAAAATGATAACATTTTTTTATGATATTTATATAAGTAGAGGACTCACGTCCAAATGTGATGCATATTTTTTTGTAATTTTTTTTCCAAGTAAATAATTAATCATGAATTTTTTATACAACTTTTTAAAAATATAAAAACTTGTATTTCTGACCACCTTAACTTGGTTATACTTCATGAAATTCAATTTTTTTTAATCCTATAGTATTCAAAGCATAGAATGTGATGCATGTTTCAGATTCAAAAAATGTGATACCGTTGGAAATTTATAGATGTTTTACAATCAGCCTATCAATCAGGACTTTAGTCATAATTCTAATAGAAAATGAATAATAATAATCTATTAAATTCAAAATAAAGAGTAATTTATATTGGAAAAAATATGAGAATCTCCTCTACAAACCCTTTTCATTTTATGAATTTTGGCTAAAAATAAAGTCGTTAGCCACATGGGCGAAGTCCGAAAAAATAAGGTAAGCTGTTAAACACGCTTTTTTTGTTGAATTTTTAGGATTGGCATCTCCTAACCAAATACCAAAACAAACCCGAGCCTATTCCCTAGGTAATGAATTTTGTGTCAAACATATCAGATATTGGATTTAAATGAGATATCTGATTTGAATCAGATATCCGATCTATATCCAATATCTGATTTGTTTACATAGCATTTTAAAAAATGTCAAGACTTTATAACATATGATTTAACATATGCAATATATCTCATTTGTAGTTTATAGTTTATTTTAATATATTTAGTTTAGAATATACAATTTGGTTTATATATGATTTTTAAATAGTTTATAGTTTATAGTTTATGTTAATATATCTAGTTTAGAATATACAATATTAGTTATAATTTAATAAATATCTCTTACAAAACTATATAATATATAATATATTATATTATTATGTATAATATATTTAAATATTATTTCTATATTTTAGTTAATATATATTACTAAGAGATAAGATATTTAAATATTATCTCTCCCCCCTCTCTCCCTCCCTCTCCCTTTGCTAAGAATTGGAAATCAAGACCGTACACCACATCCTAAACATTTCTTGGAATCAAGCCAAACAATGTTGTTTAAAATTTTTATTGAAACACATCCAAATATGGAAATCTCACAAAGAACTTTTGAAGGTTTGAAGCCATTTTATTGTATGCCTCTTAAAATTCATAATACTTGTTGCAAATACCATGTGCAGTTTTCAATGTACCATGAACTATTATGCTATATTCATTCTACTTTGCATACTAATGAAATGTTGTAAGAGTGTGGTGCAATGCATCTTCCGAAATCATCAAGGGACTTGTTAGATCTTTTTTTATGTTCTAGAGATGATGGTTATTTTTTCTATAGAAATGATTGTTTAAATGCAAAGTGCTCACAATGTGGTGGCTTGTCAAAGTTTGTTCAATGTTTTCATGAGGGTTCTGAACATGAATTTGGAAAGAAGCTTGTTGAGAAAAAGAGATATGAGATAGTCAAATATACTTTGCAGAGTGGAGGTGAAGGTTCTAGATGTGAGTTGGTTTCAAAAGAATGCAGTGTTGCTGATTTTATTTCAGATTTTAAGGACAATCTTTCTACAAGTATGCAAGCATAGTCATAGGTCTCAGTGGTTGGATCAACAATTTATGTGTAAGGACTCTTTTCCGATTGGCACTATTATATCAGTGGTTGATTTTGCAGAAAACTACACATTGCAACCACAAAACGAGGTGCAATCTTAGTATTACAATTCCATTCAAATTGCTATATTTGTCCACATAACATTTAGACATGCACTTGATAGTACAAAGGAGGATCGAAAGATAATAAGAGAGTATCATTTTTATATGAGTGATGATAGATCTCACTCATCCGAGTATGTCCAACATTGTTTTGAGAATTTTTTTGAGTTCTTGCAGGAGCATGATATAGCAATGGGCCGACATCTCATTTGGTCAGATAACTACACAAGGTCAATTCAAGAATGCTTGTATGTTTTATTGGTTGAGAGAATGCATGTAGAGAGGGGTGTACCTCATATTTGGATTTTTTTGAAGGCATGGGAAAGGGGAGCACGATGGAGTAGGTGCATGTGTAAAAAGAGCTCTAGTTAAGGAGCAATTGAAGATTTCAGGAGAAAAATTTAGTGATGCATGTTCTATTGTTGATTGGTGTAGTTCAACATTGTCATAGGGAGGGACACTTGATTCAATAGTGCACATATTCTTTTTGTTGGTTGAGGAGGGTACAGTGGGAGGCAGATTGCATTGTCATACAATCAAAGATTCTTCAAAGATGTATCCATTTCAAAGCTCAAATGCAAGCACATGGACCATCTGGACATGATATTTGGCTTGTTTTTGTTAGAGTTGTATTCAGTGCGAGTGGGATCAATGCGAGTCAAGTGAGTGGGTGGATACATGGATTCCACAATATCTAACTCCATTATCTTGAACAATATCCATGAGAAATGACATAATGGAAAGTTCAGTTGATTATGACTGACTTTCAAATCTATTACAGCCAGGACATGTTTTTGCAGTTGTTGCACCATGGGGGAATGAAGAGAGATTAGACTATTGGTTGGATCAATGTGTGTAGGTAAAGCATAAGCTAACACAGCTTATGGAAGATGATGATGGGTTCATGTTTCCTACAGGTTTAGTTGTGGTTGCAGGAACTTGGTTGCCAACATATATGGTTAGAAAGAATGGCATACTTGCATTTGAAGACTATGAGAAACACAAAACCATTCTCATGTATTCGCACCTTGTTATAGCAACAAATATTAAGTTGTTCAAGCATCATGCCAGACCAAAGACAAAACAACTATGGACACTTAGTAATGATGATCATGAAGCAATATTGGATACTCTTAAGCAAAGAGATGACCCTTCAGGCACACTTGAATAACATTTTCAAGAATGGAAGGTACAATGCTTAGGTTCATTATGGTTAATTTCATTATAATTTAATATAGATTTTTTAGTCTAACCATCTTTTCTATTGTGACAATATAGATTTCTCATTTGACAAATTTTGTGATATTTTTGACACGATTGATCATGGACATGCTGCTACAATAGCCAGCTTCGATCCTTTCAGAGAGGTATGCGAAAGATTACAGTAATATAGATTGGTTATTCTAAGCATTTTTTATAGTTTGCATTACCAATTCATCATCATTTAGGTTATTTAGATTAATATAGATTTGTTAGTCTAACCATATTTTCTATTGTGACAATATAGATTTCTCATTTGACAAATTTTGTGATATTTTTGGCACGATTGATCATGGACCTGCTGCAACAATAGCTGAAGGTGCACAAGGAATATTGAAAGCTAAAACACCTATTACAAGGGAGATGCATAGCAAAAATTGCTCAAAAACATGGAGCTCAATATTGCCAATTGTAAAAAGAGTTATTTTACAAAGAAGAAGATTACAACCTTATAGGTAAAAAACCTAAAAAAAGGAAACCTTAGGCTTGCACATAATAATTAATAAAATAATTAATTATTATGCACCTAAAGTTAGCTTAAGTGAAAAAGAGATAAAAGGTAACTTAATTAATTAACCAGATATTGTTTAATTAATCAAGTAAAACCAATTACTCTAACACCCCCCCTTAAGCTAGACTTAGGGAGAAGCTAAAACCTAGAAGAAGCTACTGAAAGCAAAGAACAATGGGTCCTGACAACAAGGCCAGATCAGGTTCCCAAGTACAAGGAAATCTCTATGAAATGGAGAAAAAAGGAGAAAACCCAATGGGAAAACCTCCTTTCCAAAAAGAGAAAGAAGAACATGCAGAAAGAAACATGAAGGAAGGAAGGCCTCATGAAGACCCCCCAAGGACAACTTACTTCACCCCAAGCATCAAGCACAACTAAAGATAGCACGGTGAGGAAAAAGGCTTCGTGAAGATGTTAGCAACCTGCTCGGCAGTGGGAATATACTCCAAGATGAGAGAACCATCCTGAATCAACTGTCTGATGAAATGCATATGAAGCTCAATGTGCTTTGTCCGCTAATGCTCCACCAGGTTGTGAGAAATATGTATAGCACTTTGATTGTCACACCAAAGAATAGTGGGACTATCAAGAGGAAAACCAAACTCAGTCATCAACTGTCAAAGCCATAAGATCTCCTGACTAGCAAGCACAACAACTCAGTACTTAGCCTCTATAGATGATAATGCATGAGCAGTCTACTTCTTGCAAGACCATGTGATAGGACCAGAGCCAAGACAGAAAACAAAGCCAAAAGTAGACTTTCGATCATTGACATCACCAGCCCAATCTGAGTCAGTGTAGCCAACAATGTGAGGATCCCTTGATGTGTAGTGAATGCCATAAGAAAGGGTGCCCTAAATGTATCGCAAAATACGTTTGGAAGATTTCCAGTGACTCTCATGAGGATCATGGGAGAATTGAGAGACAAGGCAAACCACAAAGGAAAGATCAAGATGAGTGTGAGTCAGGTATAACAAACTACCAACCAACTGCCTGTGAAGTGTAGAATCTATTGAAGAAGTGGGGCAAGTAGTAGTCAAAACAACCCCTGACTGAAAAGGTGTGGTGGTAGGCTTGCAATCAAGCATGCCAAAGCACTGAAGCATATCAAGAGCATACTTCTGCTCATGAATGGATATCCCATTAGAGGACTGAATCACCTAAAGTATAAGAAAATAGTGTAGGAGACTGAGATCTGGCATCTCAAACTGCTCCATCAAAGCTCGCTGAGCATGCTGAATCATAGAGGATGAGCTACCTATGATGAGGAGATCATTAACATATAGCACAAGAATCGAGATCTCACCCTCAAGATTTTGAATATAGACTATAGGATTAGAATGATAGTGTGTGAAACCAGTGGAGAGCAAAAAGGATTCCATCTTCTCATACCAAGCCCGAGGGGCCTGTCTGAAACCATATAGGGAATTATGAAGTCTACAAACCAAAGAAACATCCTAAACAAATCCCTAAGCCTGCTCCATATAGATATCCTCTTGTAGGTCACCATGCAAGAATGCACTCTTCACATCCATATGAGAAATGGACCAGACCCTAGAAGCTACAAGTGATAGTACAAAGCGAATAGAATTAATCTTGGTGACAAAGGAAAATGTCTCGGAGTAATCAATACCCTCAACCTGCAAGAAACCCTTCGCAACAAGATGTGCTTTGTACTTATCAATAGAACCATCAGCAACATACTTGGTGCGATACAACCATCTACACCGAACCATCTTTCAGCCCTTAGGAAGAGGACAAAGATCCCAAGTACTATTCCTCATCAAAGAAGAATACTCCTCCTCCATAGCACTATCCCACTTAGGGTGACTTGTCACCTCTGAAAACTTTTGAGGATCCTCGGAAAGAGCATGACTCAAAAGACTAGAACCCACAAGATGAGAACGGGTGCAACAAGTGTTTGAAGGATCATCTACCATAGATCCTGATGCCTCAATAGTAAAGCAAGCCCATTTGGGCATCTAAGGTGGAGCAAGTGGAGGTGGAGATGGGGCATCATCAACATTCTCATTAGAATCATCCTCAACATAATCCTAAAGAGCTGCAATGTGAGGAGTAGGTAGTGAAGTAGACACTGGAGACAGGGTATCCACTATGGGAAGGCGCTCATCAAACTAGACATCCCGTCGAAACATGACCTCTCTAGAATCAAGATCAAACAACCTGTATGCCTTAACATCCTCACAGTAGTCAAAAAAAATGAGGGGTCGACTCTTCCACTCCATGGCTCTCCTCTGAGCATCAGGAATGAAGGCCCATGCCTCACTACCAAATACTCAAAATGATGAAACATCAAGCTTGTCATGAGACCAAGCCTCCTTAGGAGTCATATGTTGAATCACCTTGTGAGGCATCTGATTCTGAATATAGTTGGTACAATTAACAACCTTAGCCCAAAAGGATGGATCCATTTACCTAGATTGAATCATACAATTCACCATCTCCCATAAAGTCCCATTCTTTCTCTCAGTGACACCATTCTGCTGGGGGGTGTAGGGAATAGTGAATTGATGTTGTAAACCATGCTCAGTGCAAAAATCTCTGAAAGCTTGATTCACATACTCCCCCCCATTATCTATACGTATCCACCAAATAGAAAGGATAGACTGCTTCTCTACAAACATCTTGAAGATTCGAAAGGAATTAAAGACATCAGACTTGTACGTAAGAAAGTACACCCATGTGCATCTGGAGAAGTCATCAATGAATGTGAGTACATACTTGGCCCCAAAAAAAGGAGTGGGAAATGACATGAGGTCACTATGAATCAATTCCAAGGGTGCCAAAGCACAAGTGGCGCTTCCCTTCAAAAAGGGATCCTTGTGATGCTTTCCAAGCACACAACCATGATAAACACTGTCAGTGTAGGAAATCGGGGGAAGACCAAGAACAAGTTCCTGAGTACTCATCTCTTGAAGATATCTGTAATTGACATGGCCCAAATGCTCATGCCAAAGCTTACTCACAGAATCTACATGTGCTATAAGAGATGGACTTGTACCCGTAGAAGGCTCAAATCCATCAAATTTGTAAACATGAGATGTAGTATCAACATACCCAGTAGCCATAATCAAATCAAAGTCATGGAGGTCCTGAATAACCACATGATATGGTGAGAACTCAACTGTCTTACCAGAGCCAAAATGGAAAATCTGATAAATGGACAAGAGGTTTTTCGAGATGTCAGGAACAACCAGAACATCATGTAGAGTACCCCCATCCAAAGTGATATAACCTGAACCCAAGAGTGAAAGTTGTGTAGATTCACCCACTGCAATCTGTGAAGTACCACAAGAGGCAAGAGAAGTGACCAACTGCTGAGTGTGAGTCATATGGTGAGAAGCACCAAAATCTAGAATCCAAGTGGACCCATAGCTCGATGCACGAGCAGTGAGAGCATGACCTTTCCCTATGGAAGGAGAAGATGACTGAGGTGAGGAGATGTGATGCTCCTACTAAGCTTCCTCTAAAGCCTCTAATCATTTCCAACACCCAAAAATTGGATGTCCTTCCTTTCCATAGAAGGTGCAAGTGTCTCCTGATTTCTTCTTAGTCTTGGAGGAAGACTCACCAAACTTCAAAGATTTTCCCTATTTCAGATTAAGTGGTGGTTTGGAATCAGACTTAGGAGGTGGTTTGGAGGTATGCTCACTGCCTGCATAATCTTTCTTGAGCTTCAATTTTTGCTTCTATTTCTCCTTAGATGATTTAGCAACCAATGCTTTGTTCTTTGATCCTGAGAGCATATCAAGCTGAGAAAGGTGTGACTGCTCATGAGACAAACACTCACAAAACACATCAAAGGTAGGCATGGTAAAACAAGTACCAAGACCATCCATGGTGGAGTAGAATGAAGAAGCATATATCTGAAATGGACCACGAAGCTTCGAAAGGATCAAGTAAATGCACTCTGTGTCTAACTTATTCTTGCCACAACCCTGTAAAATAGTGTAGATTGTTTTGAACTTGGTCAAAAAATCCTCAATAGTGGGAAATGATTCAGGTAACAGTGAAGTTAGCTCTGCCTTAATCCGTAATGAGCATAACTCATTAATGGTCCCAAAAAGTGTCTCAAACTTCAACCAAATGGTGCGAGGAGTGAGCAAAGCATCAAGGTGAAATAGAAGGCTATCTGAAACATGTAGAGATAGAAAACCCATAGCTTCATCCATCTTGTTCCTATGCTAAAGAATCTCAAAAAGACACTGCAACTAAGGCTGAACCTCATCTAGACAAGACCACAACCCTCATGACCTGAGAAGCCTTGTCATGTGAGACTTCCAGGTGTGATAGTTGTGTGATGTGAGTAACTCAACTAAGGAGTCTTCCATGAAACTTGGCACATGACCTATAACTGTAACTGTACATGTACTTGTACCTGTACCTGCTGATGTTTTTCATTATTATGTGATCTTTCAGAATAGATAGAAGATGCATAAGGGTTTGATTGTTTTGAGAGTTTTGGCATTCTAGTTTTCTGATGTAAATGACAAAAAGTGAGAGAAAAAAAAACACCCCCTACAAAAGATAAACCAAAACCCTAGTACAAACTGAGAAAGAGGAAGCAATGCATAAGCAAAAAAGCTTAAAAAAAAATTCTCATGTACCTAAATAAAATTCTAAAAAAAAAGATCATATAGCTGAAGAGAGCAGGCTGAGAGCTTTCCAATGCCTATTCATTTTTGAAAAACGAAGACCATTTGCACCTTTGATGGCCTCGGAAGTGTAGAAAGAGGACCCCACTTTGACTGGAAAAAATATAGTCAAACAAAAAATTTATTAAAAAGTACTAGTTTCATGATGTCCGGCACAGAATTATCTTTCCAATGGTATCCCGTTTGAAAAAAATGGAGACCGTATGCCCATTTTATACCCGATTTCGTGAAGCCTCCATAAAAAGAACAATACTACCTCCTTTAAGCCCTGAGGGCTAAAAAAAGAGCCCCTGGTTTGGTCAGTGACTAGGGGACAGGTCTGGTGAGCTAGGAACTCGGCGAGCCAGTGAGCTCAGTGAGCTAGGCTAGGCTCAGTGAAGGCGGCGGAGCTCAGGTGGCGGCTAGGAGCATGGCAACGACAGAGCTCAAGCGATGACCGAGAGCTTGACAACGGTGGTAGTAGGACCCGATGGTGGCTGCAGAAGCCTTGACAAGGTAGCACAGAACACTCCAGGGAAGGAGCAAACAGCGCAGTGACGAAGGAATAAAAAGCTCCAAAGTGGCAAGGGTAGTGAGGGCCATAGCAAATTTAAGAAAATGATAGTGCTCGGCCAGGAAAACACAGCTTGAGCTTGACGAGCTCAAAGCAACAGTGACAGGAGTTAAAAGTTGTGGCCAAAAGAACCACAGGAGACTCGATAGCAGCGGCCACGGAGAACCCTAAGGCGGCGAACCAGGAGAAACCAGCGGCAGTGATAAAGGAGAAACTAGAGGTGCGACGGTGATGGTGATGGCCAAAAAAAAAAATAGAGGTCGGCGGACCACTAGGAGAAACTAGAGGCGGCCGGGAGAAAGGCAGCAGTAGAGGAAAAACCAGGGGCATGGTGAGAGCTTGGGTGATGGCCGAAAAAACACAGAGGTTGGCGGCGACGGTGGGAGCTAGGGCGGCGGCTAGAGAAACCCTGGAGTTCAGCGCCGACGCCAGAAAAGGATCCCGATGGGAGCTATGAACGACGTCGGTTGTACTACCGCCTGCATTACCTATAGTACTCGCAAGGTAGGTGGTACAACTCGTACCGTGGGTGCAAACCCACACAATTTTTTTCTTTTTTGCAATTTTTTTGAAGAACTCTTTGAAATTCGCCTGGTTTATTTAAACTAGTTTCTAATGCAAAAACTCAAACACAAGAACAGGGAGCTTCATTCTGGCTCTGATACCATGAAGGTGCACAAGGAATACTGAAAGCTAAAACACCTATTACAAGGGAGATGCACAAAAAAAATTGCTCAAAAAGATGGAGCTCAATATTTCCAATTGTAAAAAGAGTTATTTTGCAAAGAAGAAGATTACAACCTTATAGGTAAAAAACCTAAAAAAAGGAAACCCTAGGCTTGCACATAATAATTAATAAAATAATTAATTATTATGCACCTAAAGTTAGCTTAAGTGAAAAAGAGATAAAAGGTAACTTAATTAATTAACAAGATATTGTTTAATTAATCAAGTAAAACCAATTACTCTAATAATAGCCAGCTTTGATCCTTTCAGAGAGGTATGCGAAAGATTATAGTATTATAGATTGGTTATTCTAAGCATCTTTTCTATTGTATGTAGTTTAACTACTAGCTTGATGGTTTGTATAGGTGCTTGTAAGTCCAGAATGTGAACATACTACTCTTGTGGGAGACTGTGCCCTGAATGCCACCAATAGGAAAATTTTGTAAAATTTCAATTTTGAAATGTGAAAAAATGTAAGAAGGCCATAACTATGCATTGAGACAATTCTATAGTAACTTATTGTAATTAATCGAGCTACAACTGGAGGTTTTCTTCCTGTTCTTTCCAACCGGTATTCTCATTTGAACCAGGTTTTGTAATATCTCTTATTTATATATAATAAAATACAGTGGCTTACCTACAATATAACACTTTACATGTTTGCAATATAACACTTTACAATTATATGGGGATGAATTTAGCATGTCTGCTTGAATCTTCATCTACATTGTTGTATAAATCAAAACATGGGTAACTCTATATTTACCTAGTTATGTTTAATAAATAGATCTATATGTACTCCACATATCTAGAACATTATCATCACATTCATTAAGTTCATATATAACTCTAACATCTAATATGCTCTTGTCCACATGAAGAGTGTACCATACATGTTAGACATGTATTGACCCTCTATTGGAGGCCTAAATAGATACTTGTATAAATTCTTCTCATATACTAGGTATAGAAATAGAACCATACCATAAATATAGTTGAGTACACAATACTCTACAAATAGTGTTTTATGTAATGTAAAGTTAAAGACTTTTCCTGTTCAAAATATCCTTTTAGATCCTAGCCTAATATTTTTTACAATTCCATTTAGGTTATAAAACAACTTGTAGGTTTTGTCCATTTGTTCTCCTTATATTGTATCTTAATCCCTTAATATGAGAGTATGTTGCAAAACAAAATTATATCTAATGTCTTCTCCAAATTAAGAATGTAAATATGTAGTCCTTTTAAAGGAACAATAAAACATGGGACTAATTTCTTCATCAAACCCTTTAAGAAAATTTAATGTGTATAATGCTAAATAACACATATTATATTATAGATTCCAAAAAATATATCAACTATAAGATATTCTCTCCACTTCATATAATTTGATAATAGAATATCCCTTGATGCTATCTAAATGTATTAGAAAACACAAATCATTAAAAATTAGGTTATAATATGTATCTTAGTCATCTAGTCAAGGTATTAAATTTACCAAGGCTTCCTAAAGTTAGAGGGAAAGAAGTTTAAACTGCAAGATATAATTTTATTCAAACCTCTTTAACTCTTGTGATTGCACAATAATAAGGTTTGTAGGTGTGAATGATAATAGCGTGTGGCATAAACATATTGAAAAGAGTTGATCTCGACATAAGGAATAAATCTAGATTCTTTATCATACTTAACCTATCACCTTGATGGAAGTTTTTTAGAACATGGTTTTATTATTATTATTATATTGTAATACTATTTAAGATGACAATTACAATTAAAGATGACGTTGTTATAACCTGCAAAAACCTTGATCCAACCTTTTAGCACTTACAATTACAATTAAAATTACAACACAATCTTGCTACCTTTTAGCACTTTCGACTCGTAAGGGAAATCATCGGTCCAATGTAGCTCGGAGTGATTTAGAGTATTTGGGTGCAAAAGAGGATCATCCCTGGTGTAAACATACCCATACGGATGTGTTGGAACAATTCATTTGGTCGTACAAGTTGTGGAATGAAAGTTGCACCACTTTGCAACTTTACACTGCTTGCATTTGGCAACTTTTCCCTCCACTGAAAAGTCATCACCACAGGAAAATACCTCCGAGATAGCAAAAACTGAGAGAGGCTTTTGTAGATGGTCCTAACCTGATCCCATAGCCTCTAACGTAGAGTCTATATTCCCCACAGTCTTTGAGAAATATCCCTTCAAATATTGCTGCCTTTTAGCACTTTGGACTCTTAAGGGAAATCATCGGTCCAATGTAGCTCGGAGTGATTTAGAGGTATTTGGGTGCAAAAGAGGATCATCCCTGGTGTATACTCCATACAGTATGTGTTGGAACAATTCATTTGGTTTGTACGAGTGCGGAATGAAAGTTGCACCACTTTGCAACTTTACACTGCTTGCATTTGGCAACTTTTCCCTCCACTGAAAAGTCATCACCACAGGAAAATACCTCCGAGATAGCAAAACTGAGAGAGGTTTTGTAGATCGTCCTAACCTGATCCCATAGCCTCGAGAGTCTACATACCTCAGGAAGAAATAGCCCTTCAAATATTGCTGCCTTTTAGCACTTTGGACTCTTAAGGGAAATCGTGGGTCCAATGTAGCTCGAAGATGATTCTAACGTATTTTGGTACAAAAGAGGACCATCCCTAGTGTAAATGTACCCATGCGAATGTGTTGGAAGAGTCCGTTTGGTCGTACGAGTTATGGAATGAAAGTTGCACCACTTTGCAACTTTACACTACTTGCATCTGGCAACTTTTCCTTCCATTGAAAAGTCATCACAATAGGAAAACACCTCCGAGATAGCAAAATGAGAGGTTTTGTAGCAAGATGGTCCCAAGACAATCCAGAAGCCTTTGGCGAGGAGTCTGCAGTATGCCCCCGGTCTCCAGAAATAGCCCTTCAAATATTTCTTCCTTTTAGCACTTTAGACTCTTAAGGGAAATTGCCGGTCCAATGTAGCTCGAAGTGATTCGGCATATTTGGGTGCAAAAGAGGACCATCCCTAACATAAAAGTATCCATATAGATGTGTTGGAACAATCTGTTTGGTCGTACGAGTTGTAGAATGAAAGTTGCACCACTTTGCAACTTTACACTGCTTGCATCTGGGAACTTTTCCCTCCACTGAAAAGTCATCACCACAAGAAAATGCCTTTGAGATAGCAAAAATTGAGAGAGGTTTTTGTAGATGGTCCCAACACAATCCTGTAGCCTCTGACAGAGAGTCTGTATGCCCCACCGTCTTCAAGAAATAGCACTTCAAATATTGTTTCCTTTTAGCACTTTGGACTCTTAAGGGAAATCGCCGATCCAATGTAGCTCGGAGTGATTCGGCGTATTTGGGTGCAAAAGAGGACCATCCCTAGTGTAAACGTACCCATATAGACGTGTTGGAACAGTCTGTTTGGTCGTATGAGTTTCGGAATGAAAGTTGCACCACTTTGCAACTTTACACTGCTTGCATCTGGCAACTTTTCCTTCCATTGAAAAGTCATCACCACAGGAAAATGCCTCCGAGATAGAAAAAACCGAGAGAGGTTTTTGTAGATGGTCCCAACACGATCCCGTAGTCTTTGGTAGGGAGTCTATATGCCACACGGTCTCCGAGGAATAGCCCTTCAAATATTTCTGCCTTTTAGAACTTTGGACTCTTAAGGGAAATCATCGATCCAATGTAGCTCGTAGTGATTCGACATATTTGGCTGCAAAAGAGGACCATCCCTATCATAAACATACCCATACATATGTGTTGGAACAGTCCATTTGGTTGTACGAGTTGCGGAATGAAATTTGCACCACTTTGCAACTTTACACTGCTTGCATCTGGCAACTTTTTCCTCCACTGAAAAGTCATCACCATAGGAAAACGCCTTTGAGATAGCAAAAACTGAGAGAGGTTTTTGTAGATGGTCCCAACACGATCCTGTACCCTCCAATGAAGAGTCTGTATGGCCCATGGTCTTTGAGAAATAGCCCTTCAAATATTGCTGCCTTTTGGCACTTTGGACTCTTAAGGGAAATCACTGGTCCAATGTAGCTCGGAGTGATTTGGCGTATTTGGGTGCAAAAAAGGACCATCCCTAGCATAAATGTACCCAAACGGACGTGTTGGAACAGTCTGTTTTGTCGTACGAGTTGCGGAATGAAAGTTGCACCACTTTGCAACTTTACACTGCTTACATCTGGCAACTTTTCCCTCCACTGAAAAGTCATCACCATAGGAAAATTACTCCAAGATAGCAAAAACCGAGAGAGGTTTTTGTAGATGGTCCCAACACGATCCCATAGCCTCTAACGGAGAGTCTGTATGCCCCATAGTCTCTGAGAAATACCCCTCAAAATATTTCTTCCTTTTAGCACTTTGGACTCTTAAGGGAAATTGTCGGTCCAATGTAGCTAAGAGTGATTCGGCGTATTTGGGTGCAAAAGAGGACCATCCATAGTGTAAAAATACCCATACAAACTTGTTGAAACAGTCCGTTTGGTTGTACGAGGTGCGGAATGAAATTTACACCACTTTTCAACTTTATACTGCTTGCATCTGGCAACTTTTCCCTCCACTGAAAAGTCATCACCACAGGAAAACACCTCTGAGATAGAAAAAACCGAGAGAGGTTTTTTTAGATGGTCCCAATGTGATCCCATAGCCTTCAATAGAGAGTCTGTATGCCCCATGGTCTCTGAGAAATAGCCCTTCAAATATTGCTTCCTTTTAGCACTTTGGACTCTTAAGGGAAATTGCCAGTCCAATGTAGCTCGGAGTGATTCGGCATATTTGGGTACAAAAGAGGACCATCCCTAGTGTAAAAATACCCATACAGACGTGTTGTAACAGTCCGTTTGGTCGTACGAGGTGTGGAATGAAAGTTGCACCACTTTGCAACTTTACACTACTTGCATCTGGCAACTTTTCCCTCCACTGAAAAGTCATCACCACAGGAAAATGCCTCTAAAATAGAAAAAACTAAGAGAGGTTTTTGTAGATGGTTTGAACACTATCTCGTAGCCTTTGATGGAGAGTCTGTATGCCCCATGGTCTCCGAGATATAGACCTTCAAATATTGCTTCCTTTTAGCACTTTAGACTCTTAAGGGAAACTAGTGGGCAACAGAGTTAACTTCCTCACAAACTTGGTTTGAAGTAATTTCATTCTTTTTTGTGCATTTGAGAGACTTTTTGATTGGAGGTCGATCTATGAGCCCTATTCTATGATATTACAAAAAATTATTGTGGACCTATATTAAGCTACCACTCTCAATATCATACAAATTGAACCCTGGCATCAATAGACTCTGTATATCAAGCTACCACAATTATGTTGATGTTAGAAACTTTTTCGATCTCTTCCATCCATTCCAGTAGATGATAGAGTTTGGAAAAGAGAGAAGGAAGTTTGCTAGCAAAGAGGAGAGTAGAGTCTGCTTCAAGAGTAAAACATGGCACTTGCTAAGACTAAGACTGCCCAGCCATACAAAAGTGGCATACAATATATCCAAGTTTTCTCATGTTAAGAAAGGGATGTGTCAAACATGATTGAATTATGCCACATGTCTTGGCCATGAAACTTGAAAAGGTCCACAATTACCAAAGAGTGACATGGCATAAAAGATGGAATCTTGCCAAATCCGCTTCAAGAGGATAATGAGTGTCCACACTTAGAAGAATATGAACATAGAAAATGAATGAGTGAAGTTTGCTCAGCATGTTAAGTCTAAAATGACAAGAGAAAAGAGGAAGTCTTCCATCCTTAAAGTGAAATTGAGCTCACCCCTCATTTGTAAAGGGTGGAGACAGTGTATAGAATTGTTGCAATAGACTATTTCTGATAATAAAATATCTTATGCATGATTTGATTTGAACCACTTTTATTGTCAAATAGTGTGCATGGTTGCACAACTTCTTCCACCATAGATTGGAGATAGATAAGAATGAGATTACACTTGGAATAAAATTTTCTTTGAAATTTTGTTAGATGAATGCAAGATTCAATAAGCATTGATTTATGGTGGAACTTTTGCTCATACTTTCTTTGAACGGATTATTTTCGTTCAATGCATAAAGTTAGCCTAAGCTTACTCTGTGAATTCTTAACTTCTATCTAGATAAACATTGTTTGATTGGAAGGTAGTTATTCATGATATGAAAACCATAAGCATGTTTCCTTGAAGATTGCAATGGCTTTGCATAGTTGGTGCGATTCCTGCGTGGTGAAACAAAGTTTGGTTTCGTTTCACCAAGTCAATACCGTCTCTTCAATTCTTAGGAAGTAGATTAGAACTTATGACCCCTTGTCTCCTTTTTCAATTTATTTGATCTGCAACCCAAATAAAAGAGCTTCATTGTCTAGACCTTCATTGTGAATTGAAAAAATCTAGCCCCCTTGTGATTACTAGCAAATCACAATGCCCATTGAGCTTACCACACTTCAAGACCTGACATAATAAACCTTGGAATTTCCATATGATCTTCTCACAATCTTAACATATGGGGTGGTTTTTCAAGAGAGGATAGGGTGTCTTTGGGCATTTTTATTTTAATGTACGAGTGTGTGATAAAACATACATCAATAGGTTAAAGATAAGGATTTGACAATGCTTGCCCTCAATGGTTTTCCATTGTCTTGGGAGTCCTATATTCAAGGAATTAGTGCAAGGTCCAAACTCCCAAAGTTTGATCATTTGAGGGCTGATTGCATTCATTATGCATCAAGATTGATGGTTAGAGGTGTTGGCCAAAATTCTACTAATGAAGAGATTCATGTTCTTTCCGTGCAACCTTCAAAGAAGAAAGGAAGAAGTGGAAAGAAGGGATTATTCAAGAGGAATCAAGACAAAGGAAATGATGGTGCTCCCCCTTCCAAGAAGAAGCAAGACTTGTCCAAGATTCAATGCTTTAGGTGTGATAAGTTTGGTCACTTTTCCAAAAATTGTTCAGATAGACCTAAGCATCAAGCCTCTGTTGTAGATGTAGATGATGTTTCTCCACAGAACAATGAATATTTTTTTTGCTCAGCATTGTTAAGCAATGTACCCATTGACACCAACACTTGGTTGATCGACAGTGGTTTTCTCAAAAAGAGGGAGTTGATTATGAAGAAACATTTGCTCCTGTTTCTCGTTACACTTCTGTCAGAACTATCATTACCCTTGCTACATCAATAGGATGGAAGATTCATCAAATGGATGTGAAGACAACTTTTCTCAATGGCGTGATTGAGGAAGAATTTTACATCGAGCAACCTGATGGTTTTTGAGGTTCATGGGAAGGAGTCACATGTGTGTAAGCTGAAGAAGGCCTTGTATGGTCTTAAGTAGGCTCCTCGTGCATGGTACGAAAGGATTGATCGGTACCTATCTAGTTTGGGATTCTTGAAGAATGATGCTGATTGAAATCTCTACTTCAAGGTAATTAGTGGTGATGCATTAATATTGGTACTAATTCATGCTTCTAGGCTGCATATATATATATATAATTTTAACATGTTTTATCCATTGTTCAGCCCCTACACTGCAAGTAAATGGTTGCATAGTGTGTGGAATGAGGGGGAAGCAAGCCTATAATTGAAATCTTTTCATCTATCAACATCTATTTGTTACTTATGCAATGTGAAGTAATGCTTTGAGTTTGAAAGATGTGCAATGCAATGTAATCAATAATATGAATAAATTTTTAATTATTAGTTATGTAATGTGAAGTAATTGCATAACTGCTTAGGTTGACTTTGTAAAAACTATATTGTAATTGAATTTTTTCATCTATCAGCATCTAGTTGTTACTTATGCAATGTGAAGTAATGCTTTGAGTTTGAAAGATGTACAATGCAATGTAATCAGCAATATGAATAAACTACATAATATAACCATTCTTTTTATGCTATTGTATATCAAGATATTTAACCATTGCTCACTTGATTAAATTTTCAAAGAGTTTAACTATGCACATGAGGAGGCAATTAAATTTCTATTGTCAACTTCTATATATCAAATTATCAAATAATCAAGTGTATGTCTATATACAAAAATGGCATCAACGACAACTCAAACAAAATTTTACAATATGTGGCATATGCCATCTTGGTATCTATTCAATATTTACATGCCAAAATGTCTAGCTCATCCTAAACTACTGGTGGATCATCAAAATGGAGCCTCTTTGAAGCACTCGTTGCCTCTGAAGGTAGCTACATAAGAAAAAGTCAAACCACAATTGAGATTAGTTATACTATATAATTTAAAATTGAATATTTAACATCAAAATCAATATACATTAAATTATAATTGAACTCTAAAATTGTAATATTGATTACCTAAAATATCCATCTCTTCAAAGGGCCAGGAGTCCTAGAATATGCCCCTCTCAAAGAACTAACCAAACCATCTTTTGTAATTTCAATCTATATAGGTGAACAAAAACATAAAAGTGATCCAAGTTAGCATACAATTGTCAATAATAGGAACATATAAATACCAAACAAAAAATAAAATGAACACATAATTCTTTAGGTTGATCTTTTTCTTTATCTCCTTTAGGTGTTTCGGCACCTCCTTCTTGAGGTGCTTCAACACCTACTCCTTAAAGTGTTCCAATACGTACTGCTTCGGGCATTGTGGCACTTTTCAACAAGGACATATAGCTCATAATTCCTTGCACATAAAAATGACAAGTACATATGAAACTACCAATTTATTTCGATGTATGTATAATCAATATAAGATCTTAAAATTATAAATTCAATCAAATTTGAGTTCAATTACCTTCCCCTTATCCAACATTACACTTCCATAATCTAGACAAGGCTGTACCTCACTCGCACTAGGTATTTCCTACAAGAGAAAAATAAGATAAACATATAAGTTATATAATTTCATTGATGACAATTCAAATGACAAGAAAGTATATAATAAATAAATGTAAATGAGTGAGTGCAAAAATATATACTGTGTACGTGTCGAGGCCAAATGAAATGGCCTTCAGGGTGCTATCTGTCACTTGTGTTACCTCCTCCTCAGACATCAACTGTTAAATAGACCATGTAAATAAATATTAGTACATTATATTATCTCTTATTAATATTCATTTTAAAAAAATGCAAGTTATGAATTCACAACTTAAATTTTACCTGTCACTATTCCAATGTCCCCCTCTCTAGCAGGAGAGGACTCTGTACAGTGTGCTCCACTCCCTTACGTCTGATCTATAATGTCCACATCATGGAAGTTATAATCGGAAGTGTCCAAGGGATGCTCAGCAGGCTGTACAAGAGGACCCAAGCATATCTGGTAGCACATGGAGCAAGTATGTGGTACACAAATATGTGGACCTGACGAGGATGATGCAACAACACTCGAGCCATCACCAACATCACTAGAATGTGGCTGAGCTACTATAGAAGCATGCGAAACCAAAAGACCACTCAAAGAGTGAATAGCGTGGATAGTCTGTGTGACCGCATCCTGCATAATATCTGGATGCTATACTAAAGGTGGCAAAGGAAGGTGAGGGAGGGGAACATATGGGTGGGGTATTACTCTAACTGCCCCTAGTCTATCCTGGGGCATACCTCCACCAATGCCCTAGAAGGGTTTAATATCAAAGTAATTGACATGATGCCCTAACACAAACTCAGCATATAATTTTTTTATAAAGTAAAATGGTATATCACAATTGTTGTTAAGTGGTTTCAAAAAAACCATACACTAATGATCCCAAAACTTTTCTACAATTTCTCTATGAGTGCACCATTTTATAGAAAGTTTTGGTTTATTAACATTAACCAGCAAACTAGTGCGAGGGTTAACAAATAAAGAGGCTATTTGGGCTTTGGTTATTCCGAGATCTTTCACATCATCAGAGGACAATCCACATGCATAATATTCTCTCATGTCTTCTCACCATGAATAAAAGACATTATGTTGCGAGGAGAGGGTTTCTATGTTTTTAATTATTTCTTTCATTGTGTTTGACATCTCAGATAATCGAGGGACTCTCATATAAACTTTAGAAATGCCCCTTAATTGTTGCAATTTTTCACAAATTAATTCTTCAATTGATGGCTGTGGAGGTGGTGGAGGTGGTGGAATGTTTGGAATTTGTGCATTTTCATTGTCAGTAGCCATAATGCCTGATTAAAGTTAAAAACAAATTAATCTAATTAAAATTAGACAATATAAATGAAAATATTATAAAAATACCCTAGTTTTTAAAAAAATCCAACAAAAACCCTAGTTTTTAACAATAATCTATAAAATTATCTAATTTTTAATCCAAATACATAAAAAACACTATTTTTAAATCAAAATCAATTACAAACATTCAATTTTTATCAAAATCCATTACAAACATTCAATTTTCATCAAAATCCATACTAAACTCAATTTTTTCATAAAAAATCTATCAAAAACCCTATTTTGAAAAAAATCTATAAAAAATTAACTACAATTACAAAATCTAATTGAAAATTTGATTAGAGTAAAGAAAAACCAAGAATCTAACCTTTTGAAGATGGATTTGCATGAAATCAAATATCTGATTTGTGGAATGAAGTTTTCACTACACCCATGGTTAAACAAATGTGAGATGAGTTTTAATTAGGCCAAAATGAAAATATATATGTGTCTCACAAATTGGATATCTGATTTGGATTGGATATCCTATCCAAATCTGATATCCAATATGGAAATCTAGGTTTTGGCTTTGCTTTGGTAGTGTGTACTGACACCCAAGCCACATAAAGTCAACTTAGAATTTTTCGTGTTTTTGAGTCGATGAAACACATAATTTTTTCTCCATTACCACTTTTTGGCATACCATGATCCTACACATACCCTAGATCTTGAAGGAATTTTTCTATTATGGAAAATAAAATTAAAAAAACCCTCTGTGAATGAATTAGAAATTGTTGAGGGAGAAAAATTGTGTATACTGTTAAATTTCTCAGTTTCCTGATGAAAAACCCTGTTGAAAGTAATTGCCTAATTTTAGTATTTTATTTATTATTTAATTGTGAATGTATGTATATATATATATACATTCATATATAAATTGAATTGTGAAAATATTATTATAAATACATGAATTCTTTTTGAAATCACCGTACATGCAATATTGGGGTTTTGAGTTTTATATTTATAAACAATGAATTAAAAAAAACTCGTCATGCGATTTTCAGTAAAATCGTGAAATTTTGTTTTGGATTTAAGAATTTAGTATAAAGTAATGGGAGCCACAGGCGGCTACCCCCATGGCTGACCCCCATAGGGGAGCCGGCTGTGAGGGCAGCGCCTAGTGCTGCCTTCACAAGCATTGCCAGTGTTGCCTACACAGTCGTGCCCTCCCATGGAGGATTCGGTTGTGTAGACAGCCGACCCTGCCTTTGCATATTATAAATTTCTTTTAAATTTGTTTTTTTTTAATTATTATTTTGTTTTAAAATATGATTATAATTTATATATATAAATGTTGCATATATAATATATATATTATTTTAATATATGTTATATATGTAATGCATATATATATTATAATATAGAAGTTTATAATATGTGTTTAAAGTTAATTGAATGTAATTTTAATTTGGAGAATTAAAAAGTTTATTTATATATTTAAATAAAATGTTTAATTAAATTGATTTTGTGTTCTTATATTTAAATGAATGATATAATGTTAATTAGTGTTGAAAAGTATGAATGTACATTTTATAATGAAATATAATAATAAAAGAAAATGAAAATTTCATTCTAATATATGTTTATGAAATTGGGTAAATTATAGCTTTGATTTTCATATTAAATGGAAGATGAATTATGTATCAGTTGATTAATTTCATACTTCATGTTCTTGATTGACTGGATTTAGTAAATCCTAATAATAGATGTGTATTATCCCTAAATTGCTTTAAATTTGTATTTTCTCTTTTATTGGGAAAATTGGGAATGTATTAGAAGTACAAGTCTTCGAGAAAAGTTTGTTTTAATGTGGGAGTTGTTATTTGTTTAAATACCACCTTTGAAATAACTAGGGTTGTGCACATGATTTATGCATGGTTTTGACATGAGGTTCTATAAACAAGAGGTGTTGTCCGTTGTGATATTTTGGCTATAAGATTTTAGATATATGTGCACCTTATCTACCCTTAGTTAGGAAACTTAGTTTCCTTGTGTTATTTTTAGGGGAGTGGCTCTTTGTGAGGGCCGACACACAAAGTGGTGCTTGGGTAACTCATGTAGAGTTAGTAAGTCAGTGAAAACTAAATCTACATATTAGTTAGTTTAAAAACCTTTAACTAGATTAATAAGCCTCACTTATAGACTCAAGGGCTAATTCAGTCTTGAGAATAAGTCGAGAAGGCCTAGAATGGAAAATCAATATCATGTTATTTTAAAAGATATTTGATTTCGCAATAGTTTGCATGTGGGGCTGGGTTTCGTAAGAGGTTACCAGGGTAACCCAAGTTGGGGGCCGAAACCTAGGAAGAAACACTAGGGTAACCTATGCAACATTGTGATGTCACTCCATCTAAAATAATAGTAACCTTGTAAACTTGGCATATT
Organism: Sequoia sempervirens; assembly: GCA_007258455.2. Lineage (NCBI taxonomy): Eukaryota > Viridiplantae > Streptophyta > Pinopsida > Cupressales > Cupressaceae > Sequoia > Sequoia sempervirens. The sequence goes on from VDFB02111813.1 coordinate 39,826, forward strand.
TGATTATCCTAATTCTAGAAGCAATGTAACCATTAAGTTAAGTATGCACTTGTATAGAGTTTCTATGGTTTTACTTGTGTCTAGGGTTTGTAGGTTATGTCTAGGGAACCTTATTACTATCTCCTAGCATGGGGGGTGGACCTATAGGTACCACATGGTTGGGTGGAACGTGCACCTTACTCCGTTGGGTCCCTAGTTTTTGTTCGTGGCAATGAGTACTTCATGGATGGAGAGCTCGAATGTGGATATATATGTACTTCCTTATTTCTATCATTGGAAATTTTATATTTGTATCACTCCTCAAATGTTAATGAGGTGAACATTTGTAATATGTAATTGTAAACTATTATTTGATCTACCTCATTTGGAGAATGAGTATTGTAATGTTATTTCAAATGCAATGTAAGAATCTTATTTGTATTTTATATCTTCATTCATGAAATTCAAATGTTATACAATGTATGCTTTTAAGTTTATGTTATTAAATACATGCAATGCTAAATACTATAGTCGTCTATGGGTTTTTCAAGTAGTGTGTCGTCGTGTATCTTAGGGAATGTTTGCAATTAAAAAAGTTAATATTAACACTTTAAAAAATAGATTATTACACTATCATGTAGTCAATGCATCATTCTTTAGGTTACAAGATGGGGCATTATAGTATATATATATATGTGTGTGTGTGTAGAAATAATTATGTACATATATGCATTGACGTTCCCCTTTATGAACACATTTACAAACACACACACATATAAGTATATATATGTGTATATACAAAGGACTATATCTAAATACTTGTGTATAGTATATTTTATTATCACCATCTAACTCGAGCTTTGAATTTATGAAGACAAGAAACATCCAAATTATTTTTCCCCTCAATTAACCAATTGGGAAGGCTGCAAATTCAAACCTTTTTGTTTTCTTATACCATATCATCTACTTTGAAGTTTAGCATTAGTACAGGCAGCAAAAGGATTGAATTTGAAGCCTTCTCAACTAGTTAGCTAAGGGAAAATCTAGTCTGGATGCTAAATTTCATTTTGGGGACCCTACATCCTTTTATGTAAAAAACCTTGCCGATTTATTTGAACTTATAGGAAAAAAACAATATTTGAAACATATTGATACAAGATTCAACCTAAATCCTTTACAAGAAAATATCAAAGACAAATAGAGAATTGCATAAAAGGTATTTGACACTTCCTTTACTAGTTTTTGAATTGAAAATTCAAGCAACATTATTTCCAACTAAATATTATAGACAAAATCAGAAAATTGCAAAACAACTATTAAAATAAAAGCTAAAAATCAGAGCTAGATCACAAATGAGTTGGAACCAACACTAAACATTATTGTAGAAGGAAAGTAGGCTTTGTAAAACTTGGTTTTTCAATTCAAATTTGAAGCTATATTGTTTGGTATGAAACCCATATTAAATAGAACTCGTAAACCAATGAGCACCAATAATTTGCACAACCTCCCCACAATGGCACAGGCTTAATCAACAATTCAAACTACATCATCTAACAATAATTTTTTCTATCAAATAGAGAATTTTCAAAAGAGACATTGCATAACAAATCCACTTGCTGACCAAGCTGATGGGGAACCCGCTTGAAATTTCAAACAAATAAATTGAATAGATAAAAAGAGATATTAGAAACAATAACACTTACTAGCTGCTAAACTAATTTTATATCCATCATATTCATAATCTACAAATGGTCCTATGTTAATGCATCTAATAGCACAAATGAAAATAGATAACCAAAACAATAAATACTAGGCAATAAAAAATACTAACCCTAAGAATTTTTATTGAGTAAACAAACAATTTCAACTACAATTCCTCCTATGGTAATGGGTAGAAGATGAAAAATGCATAGGGATAAACCCAGTCACATCCTGAGCAAGCGCTTGTAAAAAAATATCCACATTATGTGAAAGTGAACAATAGGGAAAAGAGTATGACACAACATATTGGTACAAGACAAGCAGTCTATGTAACAATTGTTAGAGATATTAGGATGATGTACTCAAGAATTAGATGTATGTCATTATCTAGTGTTTTCCTTATAGTTTTTTTACAATTTTCCCACTTCTCTATAATATTTAATCCCAAAGAATGCAACTTGAGTTTACAACATATTCATGTATATATGTATGTATATGTGTACATATATGTATAACATATACATACCTATTACCTTAAGAGAAATTGTACTTAAATGTTGTCCTATTGTTCTGTATGGATCCAAAACATGCACTTAAAGCTTCCTTCTTCCATCAAAAAATATGGTCAGGGTTGGTTATTTGTACATTGTTTGTCTATTGTTTTGATTGTCTATGTGTATCTTTGGTGTTCTAGCCATTACCATGGGGGAAATTATAGTTATTTATGTGTAGGGTTTAGTGTTGTATGAAAGAATTAGCATATTGGAGGTAAAATTATGTTGGTCGTTGTCCAGTATTATTCTAGTAGGTCTTTTACAATTTGTCTATTTGTGGTGATTTCAATGAAGCTTGTGTGTTTTTGGAGAACATAATTATAATAATTTCTACAAATAGAACCACACATATAATCTATGTGAAACTAAAGAGAATCATTGAGATTATGTTCAAAACAGTTCGTTTTACAGATCTTATAAACTCTTCTCATGCAAAGAATAAAAAATATTTATCCCATAGAAGAATAAGAATACCTCACTTGGTTGTGCATAGACAACACTGAATATTGAAACAACCTTTTCATCATATGTGTATATCTTTGGTGTTGTAGCCATTACCATAGGAGGAATTGTAGCTATATGCATGTAGGGTTTAGGGTTGTATGAAACCATTGACATACATACATACGTATATAGATATATATACAAAATCATTGAGATTATGTTCAAAGCAATTGGTTTTAAAGATCTTATAAATTATTCCCATGTAAAGAATAAAAAAATAGTTAACATAAAAGAATAAGAATACCTCACCTAGTTGTGCATACACAACACTAAATATTGAAAGAGCCTTTTCATCATCTCAGTATATCTTTGGCATTGTAACCATTACCATAGGAGGAATTATGGCTATCTGTGTGCAGGGTTTAGGGAGCTGCATGAAACCATTGACATATATATATATATATATACATATATATATACATACATACATAAATAAATAAATAAATATATATATACATACATACATACATACATACATACATACATACATACATACATACATACATACATACATACATACATACATACATACATACATACATACATATATATATATATATATATATATATATACATACACACATATATATATACATATGTAGACACATATACATACTCTTTGCATCTTTCTTGCCATACACATGTCAAATGGTTTTCATTTTCAATGAAGCTTGTGGGGTTATACTCTTTTATACATTGGTGTTTTTCATAAATAATTAATTTATTGTTAATGTCTTTTTGCTATATGTTTGTATAAAAAGAGTTGCATTATCTGCCATTTCATATTATACAAAAATGGGGGAATTGTAATAGATCTATTAGTAAAATATGCATACATATATTTATCCATATATACATGTCTATACACATGCATATATATATACATACATACAATACATCAACCCATCCGCAAATTGGATTTGTCAGCTTTGCTTATTGTTCCTTTTGATAGCAAGTTTGAGGGTTTTAACACTGGTGTGCTACAAAATCCATGAAAAAATATATGTATATACACATGTGTGTGTGTGTATATATATACACACACATATATATAAATATACACACACACACACACACAAATATATATATATATACACACTTAATTGAGACTCCAACCTACATTAGTGTTATTCTAATACCTCTTTTAGGAATTTTCCATTTCTCTATAATATTTAGTGTGAGGTGATGTAGCTTGAATTTTCAATCAAGTTTGTTGAGTTATACTCTTTTCTACAGGGGTTTTTTGCATAGATGATTAATTTATTGTTAATATCTTCTTGTTATATGTTTCTATCTTAGAGGTTAAACATAAACAAAATCCTGTTCACGGCTCAGTTGATGGAGATCCTGTTGAAAATTTTACACAAATAACAAACACTATGCATATATATATATATATATATTTGCAATTTCTCCATCCATACAAAACCATAATGGTAGAAATCCATGGAAAACAACTTACAAATCCTAGAGAAAAAGAGTTTTAACATTTAAGCAATAAATAAGCCATTTATACAAAACACCCAATTAAAATGACCTACACATTGTGCAACACCACAATTTTAAAACCCTCCAATCTGCCATAAAACGAAGCAAAGGTTGATGATTTCATTTTTACAATAGTCCATGATGAAACCAATAGCATAATGGCTCTTTCAATAACGCAACTTAATCAATATACTTCCTCACACATTATGCACAAAATCCAAGCTACATTCGCTGGAATTCAATATCATAGAGAAATAGAGAAATTGTAACACACCTATTACACAAAAAATACTATTCAAGGCTTAGCTAATGAAAATCCTTTTGGAAACTTCAAACAAATAGCAAACCCTCTGTATATCCATATATATACAATCACTCCTATCTTAATCTGCAATTGGGCGATAAATTACCAACCCTAACCATTTTAATGGAACAACCTAGATTTAACTACTATTGCTCCTATGGTAATGGATATAAGCCTAAAAATCCACAAAGATAACTACAAACAATAAAAGGGTATGTACAGGATCATCATGGAAATAATAGGCCCTTACGTGGAAAAAAATAAAGAAAAATCAAAGTTAGGAAACTTGATGTAAGAATTTGAATAAGTTATCTATATTATTTCAAAAATATGTAAGAATAGAATCTGTAGCAAATTGAATGTAGTTTCTAAACTACTAGATTTGTTTAAAAAAAAAATCTATTTGGTGAAAATTTGAAATTTTAATGTAGTAGTATTTAAATTTAGGGAAAAAATAGGAAGTAGGTGTCTGTCTAACCACCCTAACCGCAATAAAATGATAATATTTTTTTATAATATTTTAGATATAAGTAGAGGACTCATGTCTCGATGTGATGCATTTTTTGTATTTTTTTCCAAGTAAATAATTAATTATGAATTTTTTATTACAAATTTTAAAAAATATAAAAACCTTGTATTTATGGCAGCCTTAACTTCGTCAAAAATTCATGAAATTGTTTTTTTATTTTTTTAATCCTATAGTATGCAAAGCATAGAATGTCATGCATGTTTTGGATTCAAAAAATGTGATTTTGTTTGAAAGCTATAGATGTTTTTCAATTAGCCTATCAATCAGGACTTTAGTCATAATTTGAATAGAAAATGAATAATAATTACTTATTAAATTCAAAGTAAAGCATAATTTATATTGGTGGAAAGATGAGAATCTCCTTTAAAAACCCTTTTTGTTTCATCAATTTTGGGTAAAAAAAGTCATCAGCCACATACCAATCATATTACCACTTTTTGGCCCATTATGATCCTGCACATACCAAAATGAGTAACGAAAAAATTACAAACCCTAACCATATTTCATGATGAAACAAAATAATATTCAACTACAATTTCTCCACCCACAGAAAATGATAATGCCAAACATCCATGTAGAATGGCTTACAAAATATAGACAACAAAAACAATCTATACAAAACACCCATCTAAAATGACTTACGGATTGCGGAGAATGACAACTTTAAAACCCTCCAATCTGGCACAAAAAGTAGTGAAACCTGATGATTTTAATAGTTGGGTATGTGTAGGATCATGATGGGCCAGAAAGTGGCGATATGATGGTTATGTGTAGGGTATGTGGCTGACAAATTTTTTTTACCCAAAATTGATGAAACAAAAAGGATTTTTAAAGGAGATTCTCATCTTTCCACCAATATTAATTATGCTTTACTTTGAATTTATTAAATAATTATTATTTATATTCTATTTGAATTATGACTAAAGTCCTCATTGATAGGCTAATTGAAAAACAACTATAGCTTTCAAAAGGTATCACATTTTTTTAATCTGAAACATGTGTCACATTCTATGCTTCACATACTATAGGATTAAAAAAAAATTGAATTTCATGAAGATTTGACAAAGTTAAGGTGGTCAAACATACAAGTTTTTATATTTTTTAAAATTTGTAGTAAAAAATTCATAATTAATTATTTACTTGGAAAAAAATTACAAAAAAATATGCATAACATCCAGACATGAATCCTCTACTTACATCTAAAATATTATAAAAAAATATTATCATTTTATTGTGGTTAGGGTGGTTAGACAAACAACTACTTCTCATTTTTTCCCTAAAATTTAAGTACTACTGAATTGAATTTTCAAATTTTCACCAAATAGTTTTTTTAAAAAATAAAACTAGTAGTTTAGAAGCTACATTCAATTTGCTACAAATTCTATTGTTACATATTTTTGAAATAATATAGATAACTTATTCAAATTTTTACATCAAGTTGGCTAACTCTGATTTTTTGAATTTTTTTTCCACTCAAGGGCCTATTTTTTCCATGATGATCCTAAACATACCCAGTTTTCCCCTATGAAAAAACCAAGAAACCACAAACAATGGATCTTCCAATAGTCTACTATCAAACCAACACCACAATGGCTTTTTTGAGAATGCAAGTTAATCCATATCCTTCGTAGCACATTACATAACACATTAGTGTTCAAACCCTCAAACCTGCTATCAAAAAAAACAATAAGAAGAGAACAAAAGACTTACACAATAAATCTAGTTTTGCGAAAAACCCATGCAAACCGACTTACTGATTCCACAACTCAATAGTTTTAAAACCATCGAACCTGCTAAAAAATGGAGCTGAACACGACGAATTTAACAATAGCTTGCTATCAAACCAACACCACAATGAATCTTCCAACAATACAACTTCATCAAAGTATACTCTCCCACACACTAGCATTCAATATTGCATTTACTTCGTCCACGACCATCATGCAATGATGGGGAAAATTGGGCCTCACATGAACAAACGCTTGCCATTCACATTCCCCGTATCTAGCACACCATTGTCGACTGCCACCAACCCATGTAATTACCAATGCCCACATCATGACAAAAAGGAAACGTTGGCCTCCCCACCACCTGACATACTCTCTTCATCAACATATCCAATTTGCAGCTGGGCTAATGAAAATGCTGACAGAAACTTTAAAAAAATAGCTTATCAACTAATTAAATTTATAAGTTAGTATTTTATGTCTACAATTTGTTTATTTTTTATTTTACATTGCTCAAGCTTTTAAACTTAGATTACTAGTTCTTGACATGGAACTATAGCTAAGGCTTTAATGTTAAACAATTATTAATGTATAGTTGAACACCCAAATAGATTTTCTAATTCTATTATGGAAAATTATTTTTCAATGTTTATTATAAAAAAATTGCTAAAATGTTAATTGTTTATTATGAATGTTCAATTTTATTGAATTCAAATTGGTTGAATGATAGGTTCATGCACATTTGGATGCTAGAGAACACATGAATATTTAGGCATTTTTGGCATCTTTTTACCTCCTCAACGTGTTATACCATTTTAGACTTAATGTGTGATATCCATGCACAAATCAATGTGAATGCTCTATAATATACTATTTTCAA